>JALIZH010011764.1:0-51195 GCA_030522465.1 Rhipicephalus appendiculatus
ATGATGTACTGGGTGAAATTCACGGAAGATTCACGGTTTACCGATGAACCTCCGGAGCTTCGCCCACTCATCATCATTCACCCCGTGGATATGCTGTGAATTTTTTCATCACCATGGCGCACGTCGCGAGCTACTCAGCACCGCAATCCTCTCTGAAGCCATAGAAGCCCTCATTCGTGAATGTGCCACGTTGTGCATCGGACAACCAGCGCGTACTATCCACAAACCAACGGAATGACCGAGCGTTTTAACCCCACACTGGGTGACATGCTGTCCATGTACGTGTCTGCTGACCACACGAATCGCATTTGTTCTATTTGTTCTGCAAAGACCCCCCCCCGCCCCCCTTCAGCTGGCTGTGTGGCCCCCAACGTGTTTTTCCTTCAAGCAATTCGGCCCTCTACCTCGAAAGGTAGCCGATCCCTGGTCTAAAGGAGTACATGACTTTATTTCCACGCAGCATGCATAGTACTCAGAGCAATTATATGGGCATTCTCGGCGCATTTTAAACATTGCCGTCGTCGTGATGCCCAGTTTAAAGTCTGAATCGATAACATCACCCAATGCGTCGTGCTATCTATGTGAGAGCGAAAATGTGTGAGGGCTGCGAGTGATCGCGGGTCAAGCGAAGAGGAAACTCACCATCTCCGTCTCGTGAAAGGCGCGTGGACGGGTACAGAGTTGGGACTGCGTGCCTCTGGCAGGAACTGCGTTCTTTGTCCTACCGAGCGTGGTTGCCAGTAGTCGCGAGGGCCATCTCTTCTACAGGACTTGGCAGACGGCGTTTGTACATTTGTACCTTTTTACGTGTTGTGTTTTCGCCGCTAGATTTGCGATGAATTGACAGACAACAGGGAAGGTCGCATTGCTAGCTGCAGCAGCCTGGTTTCCCTAGGCCAACGTTTTGTTGAATTACGCCTGGTCGCATGCTGAAAGAGTGCGCTGCTAGCCTTCCTTCATACAGTGAACTACCACTTGAACGAACGTTAGTTAAACGAACTATTGAGTCGTACAAACGTTTCTTAGATTCCCCGCCGAAGCGCCATTGGACACAATGCTAACGTGTTTCAGTTAAACGAAATTAGTGCAGAGCATACTTCAGCTCTACCAACATATTAGATGTGAAGCATCTTATGGCGAAGCTTAATCCGGTGGTGGTGGTGGTGGTGGTGTGCCGCGTGCCCACCCTTACTGCGCATGCGCAAACAGTTAAAGAAAAAATAAAAATAAAAAACCTCCTCTCCCCCTCTCTCTCCTCTAGGCATCCCTCCCCACGGCAACCACACCCCTCACTGCGCATGCGCCTCCCTTCCTCTCTCCCCCTCTTACACTCCCCCCTCTCTCCATCCCTGCCCGCGGCGTCTAACTCCCCCTGCGCATGCGCGTCCCCCCCTCTCTCTCCTCTCCTACGCTCCCCCCCTCTCTCCTCTACGCATCCCTGCCCACGGCGTTCACACTCCCACTGCGCATGCGTGTCACCCCCTCTCTCTCCTCTCCTCCGCTTCCCCCTCTCGCCTCGCGACGCCGACGCAGGCAGCGTCTGCTAGCGAGTTTCTTGGCTGAAAAAACCGACTGCTCGCGCTGCACAACCGTTCACTGGCCATCCCGTATATATGGCAATGGATCTTGACCTCCAAGGTGGTGCCGGTGGAAGATTTCTCCTGTGCGTTGTTGAACAATAAAAATTCGCAGCGTGCGCGTTAACTAAAAGCGGAGTGCGGGTCTCTGTGTCCAGTCGGAGTCTTCTGTCTCTCATTGCCCATTAGCAGCGATTGGCATGTTCCAGTAGGAAACACCGCTCCATCACTGCGTGCTTTGCGCCTCCTCAGTTTTCTCTCCTGCGCAACGCTGCGATAGGGCCAGCGTCAACGCCACCGCCAGTGTAAGCGTTAGCGCCCGCTGCTTCACATCTACACATGGTTCCCTTTAGCGGGAGATGGTGTAATTTTTTTGTGGCCTCATCTCATTCCTCTCACGACATATTGATCGGAAATCGTCTTAAAGACTGGGTACAGAGAGCGCTTTGCATTTTTAGGACTATGCCACCTGTCACTGTCGTGTTCAGACATATGGGCCACTCTGTCTACAGAAGAGATTGTAGCGAGCGTTCGACTCCATGAAGCAGACGAGGAGAAAGAAGTAAGCATTGTTTAGGATCGAAGCACCAAAAATTTCAGCTAAAGATGCACAGATGTACTTGGAAAAAAGTCAAGTCCTTCGCTGCGCAGTAGAGTGTTGTGCCGGAGAAGGTTTTTGAGAGCTTCGACACAGTGATACACTTCATGGCCACTGCAATCCTATGCGCCCAAATGCAGCATAATATTACAACATTTTTCAAAACATGCTAAATATAGAGGAATTCACCTTCAAATAAGCTGCATTTTGAATAAAAGGGTTCAGATTCCATTTCAACAGCTGACGTTTTCTTTAGCTTCTGATAAGAAGTTGCAACATAGCTATTTCAGTTCATCGCACTTTCAGTTCCGCGAACTTTTACCTGAGGTTCCTTGAAGTTCGTTCAAGTGAAGTTTCACTGTATAACATTCCTATATGTTACTATCGCATTCATTGCTTCACCCATGCAGTAAAACTGGGACTTTTTAGAGAGCCAATCTTTGGGCAAGTTGGACGTCGATTATGTGACAACAGCGTAAGAAAGGACCAGGAACAAGAAAGAAACACAGACGAGCGCTGACACAGACGAGCGCTCGTCTGTGTTTCTTCCTCGTCTCTTGTCCTTTCTTGCGCTGATGTCGCATAATGGGACTTTTTCCAGGATGGACCTGACGACCAGCTACTGGCAAATTCAAATCAACGAAAGAGACCGAGAGAACAGTGCCATATGGCCTGCTCCAGTTCAAGGTCACGCCATTCAGTCCTTCGTCTCCACCAGCGACGTTCTAATGCGTGATAGACACGGCGCTTGCAGGCTTGAAGTAAACGTGGCTTGTCTACTTGGATGATGTCGGAGACTTCACTTCAAATTTGGAAGAACACCTCCGACGCATTGGAATGGTACTTCAGGCAACCAGGTCATCCGGGCTCATGCTGATGCCACAAAAGTGCCAGTTTGCATATGTAGAGCTACTGTTCCTGGAGCATGTCATCAGGAGGTGCGGAGTTCGTGCGGGCCAACGGAAGGCAGATGCCATCGCGAACTTCCCGCAGCCTCCCGACTAGAAGGTGCTACGCCGATATCTTGATCTGTGCGCCTACTAGAGGTGCTTTATCAAGGATTTTTCCCGCGTCGCCGGCAGCTAGCTTATTTTACTAAAACAGACATTCACTTCCAGTGGGGAACTCCGAAGCTCGAAGATTTTCAAGAGCTGAAACGGCGCTTGCAGTCACCGTTGCGACCAAAGGCACTGCGAGCACGGAATGACGGCGCTACCGCTGGCAACCTCGAACTTTAGCGTACTCTTGCAAAAAATACAAGAAAACTGTTACTACACCTGACCGGCTAAATTTCATTCTGGAACACGTGCCGAGATTTCCATAGATGCAAGACACCACCAGCTTGACCAGCGCCGGTGGAACCTCCGTGCCGAACGTTCCAACAAATCTTGATCGATTTATTAAGGCGAAAGCCTTAGATGACTCATCAAAAGCGAAAATTGACCGGCGTCCCATGTCGGCGTCCCCCGTTGGCGGTGTCAACACGAGTGACGCAAAAAATCATCATCACGTGACGATCTGTGACTCACTATGATGTCACAGATCACCCAAATTTGTGACGTCATCGTGACGACATGGTGACGTCATCACATGACATCATCGCTTGGTCAAAGATGTGCTGATCCCAGAGGCAGTTCAAGAAGATGTGGTGCAGAAAGCGCACAATGGCTCCAATCTTGCAGGGAGGCATCGGAATACCATGTTTAGATGCAGAAGGCTTTCGGAGGGGGCGCCTATGGTTCAGTACATTGACTTAGAAGAAAAAAGAAAATGGCTCTTGCCTTCGAGTCGACTGAGGCGTATGCAAAGGGACCCTGTGAGTTTTTGGAGCCGTTCCCAACGTCGACATCTGAAAGCGAATGGGTCATCGTGTCGACGTATTAATTTCACTCGCTATGCCTTAACGAAAGTACTAGCCAAGGGCAGTGTGGCTGTAGTGGCGAAGTCCTTTGTCGAGGACATTCTGCTGCAACATGGTGCACCCTAAGTCCGCATCACCGACAGAACAAAGACTTCTACAGTGAAGCTTACAAAATCGATTCTGCATTACAGCAGTACAAGACACCGGAGAACAAAAAATATTGACAAAACAAGGCCCTCGTGAAGATCATAGCCATGTACGTCGACGTTGAGTACAAGACGTTGGACCCTGTTCTCCAGTGTGTAACATTTGCCTTAAACTCTCGGCTGTGCAAGAACGAACGCATATAACGCTTTTCGTGCCGGTTTACGGAAGCAACCTGGCAACGGCTCCCGACGTGGAGCTACCGCACATCACTAGCGAAGAAAACGTCGACGCCACCACATATCTGCAGGACCTCGAAGAAACCAGACAGCTTGCCCGCCAGCGTATCAAAACACACCAGAAGACCGACAGCTGCCACAACAATCTTTGACGACGCCATACAGAATACCAACCCGGCAACCGTGGGCGAGCGTAGACGCCGGCTCGCCGACTTAGTGAACAACATCTACGACGACGTTTTAGGCCTTACAAGATAATTTGACGTTGAGGTGAACTTCACTATCAGAACTGAACAAGCGCTGAAAGGCTATTACGTTCAGGTCATGCCCCATGGCATGACCTAGTCCCAGCATCACCGTGCGAGACCTGAAGTCGTGTGTTACCGGAACTGTGCAGACTAACAGTTGCTTGCTAAGGTATAAATGTGATGACTAAATGTTAGCCCATTAAGGTGATCCGTGGGGACTAACAGTAGCCCGGTAACGTGTAAATGTGGACTAATAGTTAGTCCTTTCAGGCCATCTGTGGGGACTAACAGTTAGCTTGTAGGAGTAACAGCATGGGTACTAACTGTTAGTACCAATGCCGTTAGTCCTTAATGGGGTTAATGGTCATGATAACCCCGTTAATCCCCAAGGGGATAAAGCACACACGCTTTGAACACCCTTTTGCCTTAGATTGTACAGGCTGTAGAAGTCCGGCTGGAGCTGCCGAGAGCTCTTCTTCCGTGCACCCTTCGCTCTTCTCCATCTTCATTTCTGCATTCAACAGTGGTCCCACACATTTGGAGGAAATCAATGCCCAAAAATATGCCATGTGTGCTCTTAGAAAGGGTCGTCAACTTTGTCGCGAACACTTGGTCCCTCAACGACATTTCCGCGGGGCAAACTCCAATGGGACACAGCGAGTTGCCACCCAAGTGCCCGAATATTGTCGCCTTCTCCCACAAAAACATTACTTTGCGTCCCTAAACGATCTTTGAAAGCAGCAGTCATGATCGAAACGGTAGCGCCAGTGTCCACCAAGGCAATAGTATCTACACCATCAACAAACATCTGTACTTTTGTTCTTAAACATAAACACCGGTGGAGGTACCTCTTTTCGCAGCAAGTCACCAGCGACCTCACCCAGATCGGCCGCGCTGCCTAGTTTTCATGACATGGTGACGGGGAGCGGCGGCGTGGTGACGGAGACCGACGCTGTCGAGGTACTGGAGGTGGCGTCACACAGAGGCTGGAGAGTGATTGCGCGAGTGTCCATGTAAGAAGGGCGCTGAGGGTACTGTGAACTCGGGTATTAGTCCAACTTGAGCTGTGAATACGCCTGGATTTCGCAATCTCTGCTGCATTGTCCCGTGCCAGCCATTTCACATGTCATGTCTTCATGTCTGCGCAACTTTTGCCGAAAGATCTGACGGATGGTTGCAGCAAAGTCAACAGTTGGTGGAGTTGGTGTAGTGAAACTGGCCAGACGACCGAGCTGCGGCGCTATTCGGAGCTACTTCAAGGTCTCAAAGGTCTGACGGTGTCGAATAACATCAGACACTGAAGTTAGGTTCTCGCTACTTATCGAAAAAATTGTAGACACCCTCTGCAATACCTTTCAGTAAATGTCGAATTGGCATGCGATCAAGTTATATTCAGTCGTATTGAGAGCACACGTCACTCGCATTTTCAAAACGCCTGGCGAAAGACAACTCGCAAAATTACGGAAAAAAAGTACCCACGGTCTCGGAAAATTCCACTTTTGCACGTCAGAAATGCGTGTTCTTTCGTCCTGCGCATTTATTTAGGGCACTTGCAGAAAGCTTTTATCTGTCACAGCCTGTCGGTAGTGGCTGTACGTATAGCTATAACGCGTATGGCAGACCATTCGGAACTGCCACCCCTACTTACTGAGTGTGGCATCCCGACGTCTTGTTCCTCAGTGCAGTATCAATAAAGGCGTGCGCACAACGGAGTGACGCGACGATGAATGCAAGCGTACGGCGTTTTACGGAGAAGCTGAAGTTTCTGATCATATGGTGGTTTTGGGACGTTAAACCCCAACAATTATTATTACCTGAAGTTTCCCCACGTGCCTCCGATTAATCGCAAGTGGCTTTCGATGACTATATCGTGCCGGCGCACACTTCTTTGCAACTGCTTTGCCGCACATGCAGCATCGGCACGGACGCCGCCATGTTTGTTGACACGAAAGCCTGGCCGACACGTGTTTACGTGACACGCGGACCAATCAACGCACAGACTTCAAGACCCTTGTGGCGGTGGGTATTTGGGGTGTCGCCTGCGTGGGTACGTCACCCGAAAGACTATGTGTTCTATTTCCATCCCAAACCAAATTTACGCAATTTTGCTTTCAGCACAATCACTTCATGCCTCATCAAAGATGATAATTAATCGTCGGCGTCCGCAGCGTCGGCGTCCGGTAGCATCAGCACGTTCGAGTGACGCGAAAATTCTCATCCCGTGATGCCGTCCAGGGTTGCCGTTGGGTGGGCATGAAAAAGGCGCCAGAACTAGCGCCAAAAGTAGCCAAAGTAGCCATGTCATTTGATATCATCGCTAAATTTCTAGCCAAATAGAACAGAAGCGGTGTTATCAACTGAGTCTTTACCATTGACGAATAAATAAAACCATTTTGAACAAGTAAAACTGCAACTTTAAAAAAGAGCCATGGCGCCAACTGGAAATTTTCGGCGCCAACGCGGTCCAAATTTTTTTCTGTTATATTCTTTTGCCGTGCTTCATGTGAAACTGAGACAAAATGTTCTTGAGTTATCTTTTTGCACTCATTCATTACATAGGATAATGATTATTCTGTCTTGTCTTTTTTTTTCTTTTTGTAACCCTATAGAACTATTGCACAATATTGTGAACTTGTATTACAATGTTCGTATTCTCTGTAAACCCACTCCTGTAAAAATCCCTGGCGGGATTGACAGTATCACTAAATAAATAAATAAATAAATAAATAAATAAAAAAAAATGTAGCCAATTTGGCGCAAAGTAGCCACCAACGGCAACCCTGATGCCGTCCTCATATGACGTCATCATGATATCACAGATCACCAAAATTTGTTTAGTCATCGTGGTGCAGTCGTGGCGTCACCCTAACTCCCTCGATGACGTCATCCCATTACATCTCTGCTTGGTCAAAGTCTGCCTGATCACGGAGGCAGTGCTTAACCAGCTGAGGTGCAGAAAGCTTTCAGGGCCTCCGATCCCTGAGGCCGTAAGATAACCACGTTAGGTGCAGAAATATCTCGCAGGGGGGGCGGTGGATGTTCGTTTAATCTAAAACCCCTTAATATAGAAAGTAGTGACACTCTCCTCCATATCATCCCTCAACAGGCCGACCCTCCACCCCCAATAGGCCGAGACTCCTCTACATCCTCTCCCAAAAGGCCGCAGTGCTGGCGCCGGCCGTATAACCCAGATCTCGCCACCTTCCTGTCAAGAATGCTATGTCAGGCTGATAACAGGCGCGATGTTCGTGACCGGGGATGTTCGTCACCTTTCCCGGGCGACGGCCCAAGAGGCGAGAGAGGAGGGCGCGTGGCGCGGCGGCTGGGTTTAAAGAAAGACGGTACTTTCCAAAAAATATCCAGGGACTTTAATTTAATCAACTGGAGCGGAAAAGAAGGAAATGGATTTCACCTGTGAGTCGCCTTATGTAATTGCATAAAGGACCCTATGAGCTTTCTTTTTCAGTAAGAAATTTGGCGTTAATGCGAGATTTATTTTTATTTTAATTTCTCGCGTCAATCTGAATATTGCGTTGATGAACAATGCCGCCGACACCGTATTTTCTGCCACACTAGCTCCTTAACGCTGCCGTCTTAAAACGTCATCCTCTCGGTCAGAATCTGCATTTTAGTCCGGAGACCAGCACCATTTCTGAAACGTGCACGTTCATACCATATAGGAAAATTGGATCTGATAGGAAAATGACTGCTTGCTGAAATAACGAGCTGCATTTCAGGAAGAATGCGCATCTACTGGTCATGGCTACTGTATGCTGTGGAGGTTCAGATATACTAGCTAGGCCCCCCACACACTTGAAAGGGTTGAGGCTCGGGCAAGTTGGTGTGGGTTCATTTTGAAATGTTAACAGCGCATAGAACGTTTAGGAAGGGACAAGGCAGCAGCGCTCCTTGCCTCTGTTGTCTCGTCCCTTCCTAAACGTTCTATGCGCTGTTAACATTTCGAAATGAACTCTATACACACGTGTTGTTTCTGACGGGTGAATTGGAAATTATCGCAGAGTGATCTCAACCACGCATAAACAGTTATGTATAATTGGGATTGTGCTGAGTCATTCATCTGCCAGCTATGCAGATGTTTACGTAGGCGGCCACTACAGGAATCGCTCTCCCGTGCATTTTAAACAGCTCGTTGCTAAGAACGAAAAATAAAACCTTCAAGTGTAGTTGTCTGTAAGGATTGTACTGAATCAAATTAATTTTTAACTTTCAGTGCACCATTGGACGTTGTATTTTATGTTGCAGTTAATGATACCCGTAGTCTGAAAGTTTCCTTTACATTAGACAGGTCTCTGAACATAACTTCCGATCCGGGCGAGATTGTCAAGAATGTAAATTGGAAACCCCTCCCATTAAAAAAGAAGCTTTCATATCCTCCAAGTAGAAGGTTGTGACAAAGAAGCAAAGGTAGGAATTCGAGTGTTTTCCAATCTTTCAAGCACTAGCACTACTCACGGACCTGTATTTCGTAGATATGCAGGCGCTCAGCTTTCGTGAAAGATAATTAGGCTTCATAAAAATGTAGGAATCTTCGTTATGTGAACACAGCCGAAAATATATTCATTTTTATTAAGCATGGTAGCTCAACCAAATGTCAGAGTAACGACAGTAAAGAACTTTTCTAATTTTGGTTGTCACTTTCAAGCTTTTACTTGATTTCTTAGTATGTAGCTGTAAAATGAGAAGTAATAGTGAGTATTTACAACAGTACCAGGAAGGCTTTGTTGGTGAAGCATTAAGAAATAAACAACGCACGTATACGATCAAGCCAGAGGAAGGGGACACACGACAGAGCTGATTTACAGAAATTTTTAGTGCATTTTTTCACATACATACAAGGAATCAGCCACTCCGAGGCGCATGTCAGAAGCAAATAAACGCTTCCCATCAACTTGGAAAGCCGGATCCACGGTGTAAGATACATACACCTTGGCCGCATAACAAGAATTGTAACCCTTCATTAGATAGAAAATTTTTTTAAAAGTTACAATTCAGGAGCACAAAGAGTCATGCGCAAGAACCATTATTCTTTTTATTTGGTGTTCGGCAAGCAAACCAAAATAAGATGCCTTTTTTTCTAGTTTACGATGGACGGTGAAGAAATAGCCCATTGCGAGCAGATTAAGAATGTTTTCCAGAAACTAGTAAATGCAAAAAGCACTACAAACGCCCGCCACACCGCTGCGATGTTTTGGGAATTTCACCAGTGCAATAGCGCACCAGATGGCTTCGTGCATGTCGCGCTATCGAGTTTTGGGGACGCCGTACGTTTCCCAGCATAGCAAATTTCGCTTCTTGTCATGTAGGGAATGTTGTTTTAACTTAAGATTCGTCATAGATGACATCTAGGTCTCCCTTCTGCATGGCATGAGAACAACAAGCTAATTGACACCATTGCGTATGCGCAGTACGGCCCAATGTTAAAGAAACACTGAAACGTGTGTCTGACACTGATACCGTTCAAACTTAAATGACTCTGTAAACAGTGATCGCACACTGCACACGTATGCATAAAGGACTCATAACTGCCAAGCACAATTGTCTGCGGCAAAAATAAGCGACTGTTGACTCATGGCAGAGCCAAATCCGGACATACTTATTTGCAAGTGTTATTTTTAACAGTGGACCCTTCTGCACACTGAAATCAGCAAAGCATAGGGATTCATAATGCCACGCCTGTTTCATTCTGATGTATTCGGACTTCACCCGCAAAAGACTGTTAGCAACACTCGGCGCAGACTGCGCTGCAGTCTTTGAGAAGCTTCGTGATTGCTTGAGATCATTCTGTCAAGATTGCTCACAGGACGGGAATAGTCTAGTTCATACCGTGGCCACAAGTGATAACGCTGGGATCTTCGATAGCACATGTGTAAAAGACGATGCGCTTTACCGCTTGGCAGACACCCTGTTAGCCACTATCAGTGTACAGCGTGAAATGCTGTCTTTTCATTATCCGGGCACAAGTTCGCCCAAATAAAAGGTTTAGTTTCGGACACGCCTGCTGCTGCCTTCGTCAGCGTCACGGCCACGTGACATCTGGTGAAGGTGCTGGGCACTTCATGTTACGGAAGCCCACGAAAAGCCGGGAACCAAGCCCATAGCGTGAAGAAGACACCGAAGCCCTCGTGCAGCAGCGAGCTAGCCGCAGGCGGCAAAGCTTGCAATCAGAATACGGACTCCTACCCGAGAAGCCAAAAACCACGGAGACGAAGGCAACATCGATGACGACCGACGCTGCGTCACCCGCGAAAGTCGTGATGGTGCAACCCAAGAAGCCACCGACTTTCCGTGCATTATCGATTGAATATCTAGAAAGCAAGCTGGAGGCGTACGACCGAGTTTGCCACCTTGAACAACTGGGACTCCGAAAAAAAAGCGGGGGGGGAGGGGGAGGGGGGACGTAGAGAACGGTGTTGGAGCTCCACTAACGTGAAACCTGGAGAGGGGCGAAGCATGCAGTGTGCACCAGTGTTTCCCACAGCAAAATTGCTGCTAATGTGCAGTGAGAGACAGAAGAAAAAAACTGGCGGCTCCGATTAGACACCGAGACCAGCAGTCTGTTTTTAGTTAACGCGTACGCTGCGAATCTATATTGTTCAACTACGCACAAGAGAAATCTCCTCCCGCCACGACATTGCAGGCCAAGATCCAGCGCCTATATATACGGGGTGGCCAGTGAACAGTTGTGCAGCGCAAGCAGTCGGTTTTTTCAATCAATAAACTCGCTAGCAGAGCGAGTCTCTTGCGGGCGAGGGCGTGTTATCGTTCCTTGCGAGCTGGTAGTTCAGCGTTCATCGCAGAAAGAGCGTTTCCATAGTCAACCCGCGCCGTTCGCTCTCTCTCACCACACGGCGAGCGCTGAGGTGGTGGCGCCCTCTCTTGCGTTCAAGCAAATGGACCGTCACGACAGCAGACGACGATGCACGCCGACATACCGAGACCCTAAGGTGCTTCACCCTTGAAACTGCGTCACGTACCACAACGCCGGCGGTACACCGACCCTACTCGCGGCCGATTCGCGAGCCCTTATCCGGGACACTAACGGCAGCAACCGATGGAGGTGAGGTTGCTGTATAACGAAATGCCGAAAATTATCCTCCGCCGCCGACGACGATTTAGGAATCATGTACCATCTCGCCGTCTAGCAGACAGAGCCCTCATAAGAGCACTACGGGGCAAGTCGACGCTGCCGTGATCCGACGCCACGATCTAACCGTAACGCAAGACGTCGAAACACTGACCTCGACGGGCTTATTGATGGCCACACTGTTGACTCCTTCATCGACACTGGAGCCCAATACTCCGTCGTCAGTGGCCCGTTCACCGCCAAGTTGAAGAAAGTAAATACCGCTTGAGAAGGACCCGAAATCCGGACAGCTGGAGGGCACCTAATAACGCCGACTGGAGTTTGCATGGCGAGAATCACGATTGATGACCAGACATATTCGGTGAGCTTTGTGGTCCTACAGCACTGTTCGAAATCAGCAGGGCTTAAGGTCGAAGTCGATAACTCTTCCCCCGGACAATGCCTTCCCACCGGATAGGAAAATTGGTCGCCATGTCTTGAATGTGACAGATGAGCTCTTTTCAGCGTCATCATTTTCATCGGCACAGAAGAACCCAGAGATTTAAAGGCGTCATCCAGGGTGATCAGCACCTGTTCCTGAACCACCAGACTTGCGCCGCAAGAGGCATAGCCGAGCTCCGTGATGGGTAAGCGAAGATAACGCTGACAAACTTTGGGCACGAGTACAGGCACCTCAACACTGCTACGACGGTCGCCTACATGGATGAATTCGTGGGCGCCAGCACCACTTTCACCCTCTTCGACACTACCGAACGTGCTTCGACGAACTGAAGTCCCCATCCAGATTTTGATGTCAATCCGAGACTTCAGAAGTATAAGCAAGAAAACCCAAAGCCCTGCATCAGCAATACAAGGACTGGTTTTCATCGTCGTCAAGAATGCGACAGACCCTAGTGGCAAAACATCGCATCATAACGGAAGGAGGTGCTCGACCAGTCCGCCCGTGCCCATATCGAGTTCGGACGCGGGAACGAGAGGCTGTAAAGAAACAAGTCGACGAAATGCTACGCGACAACATCATCCAGCCGTCTAAGATTCCGGGGGCGTCTCCCGTGGTGTTAGTGAAGAAGGATAGAACCCTACGCTTCTGCGTCGATTATCGTCGCCTGAACGAAATCGGGAAGAGGGACCTGTATCCTCTTCCACAGCAATGACGATGAACTGCACAACTGCACAACGCGAATCACTTTTCGTCGGTGGAGCTCAAGACCATCCATTGGCAAATCGAAGTCGGCTAGAGAGACCGAGAGAACACTGCCTTTATACACCAGACTGCCTCTTGGAGTTCAAAGTCCTGCCATTTGGTTTTTGCTGAGCACCTGCGACTTTCCAACGGGTTATAGAACATTACTGGCAGGCTTGAAGTGGAAGACTTGCGTCGTGTACTAGGACGACGTCATTGCTTTTGCCTCATCCTTTGACGAGCACCTTCGGCGCCTTGAAGTTTTACTTCAAGCGATGAAAACCTCCGGAGTGACCCTGAAACCAAAAAAAAAAAAAGAAAAAATGCCGCTTCGCGTACGAGGAGCTCTTACTTTTGAGTCACGTGATCAGCAAGATTGGAGTGCGCCCTGACCGGCGGAAAACAGCTGCCATTGCTGCCTTCCCGCCATCCAACGACAAGAAAGCCGTACGCCGATTTCTCGGCTTGTGCGATTATTACGAACGCTTCGTCAATAAATTTTCACGGATCGCCGAGCCACTAACGCACCTCACGAAGACCGACGTCGTATACAAGTAGAAAACGGCGCAAGTCGGAGCATTTCAAGAATTGAAACGACGCCTGCAGACGCCTACGATAATTGCGCATTTCGCCGAATACGCTGATACGGAAATCCAGCGTCGGACTCGGTGCCGTCCTTGTGCGGAGGACCGACGGACCGGAAAAGATTAGCCGTTTTGCTAGTTCGTCGCTATCCACGGCAGAAGCCAACTATCGCACAATAGAGAAGGTGTGCCTTGCGTTCATCTGGGCTGCGTCAAAGTTGCGCCCTACCTCCACGTCAGGCCCTTCGAAGTTGTGAGCGACAACCACACCTTGTGTTGTTGACCACCACGCATTGTGTTGAAGCACCTTGTGTTAAGTTGAAGGACCGTTCAGGTCGCATCGCACGATGGACTCTGAGACTTCAAGAAATCGGCATTGCCGTCGTTTACAAGACCGGACGAAAGCCCTCTGACGCGGACTGCCTCTCACGCGTCCTCGGCGACCCGCCACCGTAGGATGACGAGGAGGATGACTGCTTCTTGGGAGCAATATGTGCCGACGGCTTCGCTGAACGACAGTGAGCCCATCCGGAACTTACGGGTTTCGTGGTGTACCTCGAGGGCAATATCGACGTTATTTCAATGGTATTCAAGTAGGGACTGGATTCTGGCGTCGGCGGCGTTCAGCCTCTGCGCGGCTAGCTCGTTTAGCAGCAGCGGCAGGCGACGCACTTACACCAGCTGCGCATGAACCGTATACTTGTTGTTGCGTATAATAATTAAAATTGTTGTTGGGTATAAATTTGCGTATAATTATTGCATGAGCCAGTTTTCGCTACCAATATTCGTATATCCATAGATGTCACTTTACATCGCAGTGCACGAATTCACTTTAACGTAACTGCGCGGTGTTCATTTCTTCCTGTTATTTTCCAGGAACAACCCCTTTTAGTCCATCCCGACCAGTGCCTTGTTCTGGGTAGTGATTTATATATTAACAGCACTGGTACTGACTCAAAGAAAGAACATGGGTATGTTATAACAATTCTCAGTATGTAAAATACCAAGTATCACTGATTAAGTGGACCTCCTGTTTTCTTCACATTTAAAAAAAAATACCTTTTTTTTTTCTATTACGTCAGTGCCTCAACGTATATACAGGACTCACGGAATGAAAAGCGACACCGCAGACTTAACCGCATGCAATTACTAGATACAAATACGCCGTTTTGCTGCGCATATGACTACTAAATGTAATAATAACATTGATGCAAGTATACGAGCCAATATGAAGCCGACAAGACACATGAACAGTGAAAACGCGTGCTTTACGAAACCGTTAATTCACGTCTTTTACACCGTGAGTACGGTTCACGGTTCACCTTGAAACATGGTATTGCACTCTGCGTATATAGTCCTCTATAAAAATGGGGTGCACTCGAAGTTAACCATTCGACAATGCCTGTACGGTTGCAGCAATCAAACAAAGAGAAAGATTCTTCTGGTGTCACGTCTGTGAATGGATGGCCTTCTTGACCTCATTGTCCGTCTCGAATTGTTGGGCTCAGTGAGAGGTTTAAATAACGCGCGAAAATGGTAGCATTCAGTTGGCGCAGCGCAACCAAAGCAAGAAAATAACTGCGATGAACTGCCTCAAGAACACAGGGAAGTGCAGACAAAGACGACAGCCCTGACAAAACACTCGTAGTGTCAAACGCACGTGTATGATGAAATTACTGGTAAAAGTGCTGCAGCCAGCGCATATCTCGAACGGTACTTGATGGCAGCCTGACTGAAACAAGCGAGGAATGACGTGAAGGCAGCTGGCGTGCCGCGCCGTCGTCCTCATGGTTACATGGTTTGACTGAGGATGCGGGCGGCGGAATCCAACGCTTTTGCCGCGTGGCTTGCCGCTCGAACCACGCGGCATGCGGTGCACGACGATGAAATTCAATGATAGCGGTGATAAAGATAGGAAAAACACGCTACAGACTATCTACGTACTGCAAATCGGCTATGCATAACTTCGCAAGATGGCGGAAGCAGAATCGCGAATTGGGTTAGTTGGTTGATGTTCACCGTGGGATAACTAACCAATAACCATATAGTAAAAACTGTGCGAGTCATCCATCCCTCACTCTACTATAAGAAGAGTACATTTATCTGTTAGCCAAGACATGACTAATGTTGTTTTGCAACTCATGTGCAGAATTTTGGTGACTCATTCTTGTTATCTAGATATCTTCTTTCTTTTTCGAAAATGAGTCTAGTTGCGAGTTCAGCGCTGTGTCGTTTTCTTCAACTGTCCGCACTCTAACTCTGTTTTGCTCTTAGTTATTCCACGATGGCGGAAGCGAGAAGGAAATTGACAACTACCCATTTGTAGCAAGAAACCACGAGGGATTTTACAGGGGGTTCCCAAGGAAAAAAAAGCTTCTTTGTCCCCCCCCAAAATTTGTCCTACTCCGAAGATCGAACTGGGGCCAGGACCGATTTTGAACATTCTTTGTCCATGCGCTTCGAGTTGTCGACTAATTCGCCCTTGCGCTGCCAATTTCTAGTTTCCTGGTTAGCTCAGTTGGTAGAGCAACCGGCCGCGAAGGCGTTGGTCCCGCTTTCGATCCCCGGACCGGGACGAATTTTTTCGGCAACTAAAAAAGCCTTCCTTCTGAGGAATGCATGTGGATTGCTGTGTAGCTTCGTGCTAGAAGCGGGTGGTCGTCAATTTCTCTTTCTTACAGACAGCCTACCCCGTCCACCCCGCGTCCCCAGCCATTCCGCATTGAGACGAGATATACATGGAAACGACGATTATGGACGTATATGAGTGCCATTCGACTTGCTGATGCAGTTGCGCTCCCTCCCGTCGGTGCAGGTGACATGGCACAAGAACTAATCGAAATTTTTTCTCGAATCGACCGGCCAAACAAAATTTTAACCGGTAAAAGCACATGTTTTACATGAAAGTCAATTAAAGAGGTTGATCTGCTAGCTCTAACAAGTTCCTTCGAACGACACAGCAACATGCGATGGCGAATAGGCAGGTCGAAAAGTTTAAGGAGACCCTACAGACAATGTTTAAGAGTATGTATGATGCAAAACATTGATCCTGGGATAGATATCTCGAAACACTGGTTTTCTTTTATAGAGAGGTGCCGCGAGCGAGTGGTCGCGAAGTTATGCTTGCGGTCGGAATAAAAATAAAAGCATTGTTGTCATTTATTTTCAAAATTGAAAGTCGCAGAATATATTGCATTAAGGTGATATTGCGCTAGATTATTCAAAAATTCTATAATGGCGTGTCATGTATGTGGGGCCCACATAAAGCTGAATGCTTTTTGATAATTTGTGTCGTTCTCTGCAGAAAACCTTTAATGCGCATTTTCTTCTGCACCTTATTCAAATCGCCTACAAACAAAATTCGTTTTGTGCATCTTCTTAAGACAATAAGGAATACAGGAAAATACCCAGTGCGTTTTTCAGATATATTCTCTATCGCAAAGAAAAGCTTGCACTGACTAAGGAAAAAATGTTACAAGTTCGTTTCACGCCGTTCATGAATCGATATGTTGCTCAAGACCTCAAAAACGCCACTCTAAATGTGGGAAAATGTCAGGACCCTGTTACTTTTGATGATCTCAAGGTATCACTTCTGAAGACTTGGGAGATTTACGAATTCACAGTGGTGAGTGGCTCAAGCGATTCGCTTTACGCGTTTCAACATTGACACACGCACATTGAGAGCTATTAATACGTTCATTCTTTCTGACATCTTTTCCTAACGTCTTGTTTCTATCCTCAGCGATTGAACGTACTAAGGCGTAATACATCTTAGCTTGGAAAGCAGTGACTTAGAGACGAAAAAAAAAACAAGCGTCTCTTAGTTTTAGTATTCTTTAGTAGGCAATTCCGACAATCAGTGAGTGCTTTCGCGGACGTTTGCATAAAATGACACTAAGGGTAAATAATAGTAATAATAATAATATCTCGGGTTTAACTTCCCAAAACGATGATTATGAGGGGCGCCATATGATTATGAGGGACGCCGTTGTGCAGGGCTCCGGAAACTTCGACCATCTGGTGTTTAAGAAAAATTGGGGGACCCTTAATCTTCTCCGAGTTGAACGCGACAGCGATACGCTGTCCCGAGTGCCTACTTCAACCACTTAGTGCATACTTGCTATGCAACCACTACGTGGTGTTAAGGGAATACACGCAGTAAGGTGTGTGCCGTTTGTAATGGATGGCCGGCTTTAAACTACGAAATCGTTATGATAGTCACATATTCTGACGCCCGATGGCAATGTACGCTTGTACCACGCAATATTACTGGGATATTACATGTTATATTGCGACGCCTATATAAAGGACGCTTGCGTTTGCGAAGCATGAAAGTTATTTTCACTGCATTTACAAGCAGAGGAAGCTATTTTCACTGTATTTTCAAGCAGTGGCGTGGCTGTGTGGTAGAACACCTGCTTGCCACGCAGACGGCCCAATGTCGATCCTCAGTCGGACCCGGAAAATTTTATTACTTATTTTATTTGCATCTTTCTGAGTTTTTCGGTCACGGACAAGATGATGAGTTTTAGCTCACAACCAACTACGCCGACGCCAACGCCGACACCGACGCCGACGCCGACGCCGGAATTTCTGCGAAACGAGCTCTTTAACGCTATCGCGTTAAGAACTTGACAATGGGCTAGTTGGTTCTTTTTTGTAAAGCTTGCGCAAGAAACGTTGATCATCTGGTACTCTTTAACCCTTTGTGCGGCAGTGGGACACATACGTCCCACTTTTCCGTCTACAGAAAAAAATTTCTCCCACATCACCTGTTGCAATTAGCGCAACGTTAATTCACTGATATCTTACCTAAGTCATCGTAGTGTCGAAAAAAATTCTTTTACCACGCTTTCGAAGGGCGGATGTAGTGTTACAATAGCGTTGCATTTCGGTCAATTTTTTATGATCGCTTCTGAATTTTCCTCTTTTTTGAGATACATAGAACCTACCAATCAAAATGCTGGATAATATCCTCCTTTTCTGGTTTTTGAGAGAGACGACCTTAGCTTCCAGTCATCACGTGTTTTTGTAAATTTACGAAATAACTTGACCAATAAAGGCATCGGAACAATCCCCTTCAAAATTATCCCGCTAATCGCGCAGCGCAATTGCGGATAATAATGCGTGGAAATATTTTTTCTCGATATTATATACCTCTTGAAATGTAGGCACATATTCAGGGATAACATCTGTACTCGAAAATTTCAACAGCAAAATCTAGGACAGCCAAATAGACAAAAAAAAAGTGGCCGATGCATGCGGTGAAGTAAGCTTTACAGGGACATACCACAGTGCTTTGAAGGCTCAAGAGACGCAACTGCAGGCGGCGTTCTCCTGCTCAAATGAGGTCCGCACAACTTTTCTCTTCACAACTTTAAAAGTGATACTCTGTGCCACTTGCTTCGGCCGTTTTATCCCAAAATTCCCGTTGATGCAATCGCGAGATGGTGCCTTCATGAGGCAGTGGGACAGTGTTTTCCCACTTTTTGAAAACACTCTCATGAGTCAGTGGGACATATATGTCCCACTTTTTTTTCAGTAAACTACTGGCTTCATTTTGATGAAATTTGTTTCATACTATTTCTTTCTAGTTTATATCAATAAAGCACAGTCGGTTTTTATATTACCATGTCAAAAATATAGGACGACCGACAAAGGGTTAACGTGCACTGACATCGCACAGTACACGGCCCTCTGCCATTTTGCCTCCATTGAAATGCGACCGCCGTGGCCGGGATCGAACCCGCGACCTTCGGGTCAGCAGTCGAGCACCCTAACCGCTACACCACCGCCGCGGACTAAAGCTAAATAATAAGTTAATAACTCGACGCTTAAATACTTGTGATTAATTGTACTGAGGCCCTACTGCGTCCTCGGGCTATAATACCAGAATGTCCCACTAGTGGCCCGAACTGTGTTTGAGATTTACCTTAATTTCTGGATCACTGAAGCGCTGCTGTACATAAAATTGACGTTGCAGACGTTCTGTACTACTGACCGTTTGCTCTGACATAAAATGTTGTTAGCCTTTAGTGTTCCTTTAAAAGACTCGCATCGTAGTTTAGAACAGTAGAGCAACTTAATTTCAATAAATTAATGAATGAACTCTGTTTTTGTTGGCGCATGCACTAACGGAAAACCGCAACATTGCTTTTACACTCCAAGATGTATGTTCCAAATCACACAAAAAATATCTTTAAAATACCTCGTTTCTCGAATAATCTAGCTTATCGCATACGCTATGGCACCCGGAAGGTTTCTCTCAAATTGAAGCTTAGCGACACATGGTATATAGCGACACAACCTGGTATATAGTCAACAACGTCTGATTATTGCTGTAGTTCATTAATACATTCCTTCACACAATTTTACTCCTCATGCGGCGAAGATACAATGATTTGAGCTGGTTTTCTGTGCAAATTTGCTGTGCATGAGTGACTTGTGTAAGGCATTCGTGAACTGCAGCCTTGAAAAAGACAAGTTCATTTGCCGAAACGTCGGCTCCAACAGACACCTCCTGTTCACGAATTTCTAATGGCAAGCATCCGTCTTCCCCTGTCTACCTTTCTTTTGTGCAAAGCAGCAGGACGAGACGGCGGGTGCGATACGGGCGGCCTCCCATTCGAGGACGCCGTAGTGTTTTGGACCCTAACGCATCTCTACGCACAACACTGCATTGCGTGCATTAGCGTCTCGCACTAGATTTGAAAATTAGCGGTGACGCATTTCACTCAAGACTGCCGTGGGATCCACAGCGCACACAGTATGTCCACGTGGTATCTTAACGTACGGGGTCGTGCCCATTCAGGCCTCACTAAAAGGAAAATTGCAGCGGTAGTGGATTATCTTGCTTCCACGCTAAATATGTGAAAAAGCGACGACTTCCACTCCGCACATTTAGATATCCAGGGAGCGTACGCCATCGCGCACGTTTGAGGCAACCGGTCTCGGAGGAGCGCACGAGAAGCGTATGGTTGGAGTCGACTGCGGAAGATGGCGCAACAACACTTCAGAGCGCGCATATGACCGTTAGGTAGAAACACACATCGAGGCACAGAATTCATGCTGTGTGACTATTTTCTTCGAGGTCTGCAGGCTCGCACAACAAAGAGTTGGCGAATTGGGCTTCGTGCTGATTGGATAGATACGTTATTAGGCTGTTTTAGAAGGAAAGGTAACTCGGTACCGTTTGCACTACGGTATTACCATTGCGTGTTAAACGTACCACATTCCGAAAGCGTTTTACATGCGGGAGTTGCTCGATGCGTGCGTTAACGTGATGGGATTACTGTAGTGGCTGACACAGTTCTTAGAGATTTATTATAGCGACGTACTTTCCATGACAGTGCGGTATCTCCGTACGCCGCGCACGCTGAAGTGACACTGCTGCTAAAGCACAATTTTATCGAATATCAACGTGGGAAACGAAATTATGTTTGCATATTACTGTAAACGTATCCGATAAATTCCCTACTCCGGGCGGGCAGACTAGGTGGCGAAGGTCGCGGGCAGGTCAAAGCCACCCTTTCCTCTGCGCTTGACCAGAGTATTGGCTCCCACCTACCTCTCCTTTTTCTCTTGAATAAAGTTTACTTTCTCCTTCCTTCATTGTGTGTGCGCGCGCGCGCGCGTGTGTGTGTGTGTGTGTGTGTGTGTGTGTGTGTGTGTGTGTGTGTGTGTGTGTGTGTGTGTGTGTGTGTGTGTGTGTGTGTGTGTGTGTGTGTGTGTGTGTGCGTGCGTGCGTGCGCGCGCACGTTCCAGGTTGTAATTTAATCAATTGCTCGTATTGAGCATGCTGCGTCCTGTGAAGGATTGTTTTCTTTTTTTGTCATGTTTCCTTCACCAAAGGGAATTTAATTTATTTGGTTGTATTGCCAAGAGCGCGAGTTTCTCTTTTATAATATTTTTTTGATGTGCTTAACGAACCAACTGGCCACAATTTATTGTTTTCCTTAGCTCCGCTTACTTCATTACTTCATTTCTTGTTTTTTCACGTTCACTCCGCAAGTGAAAGGGTATGTCCATCCGGGCCGGATCCTCCTGTTTTGTTGTGTTTTATTTTTGTTTTGTTCAGTCCGCTTTCCTTTCTCTCTCTCTACCTGATAACGTTAAACTTCAACTTCGTTTCTGTGCCAGCTTCGCTCACTCTGCTCGTTAATTGCACTCCTTGATTAAAGCTTGCCGTCCCCAACCTTATATCATTTTATTTCTACCGTATAATACCATTCTGATGGCAGACTTTTAAGAGACTTTTGGACGGCGAAATGCTGGCTACCGCACCACTCCTAATGTCACGACACGCATAAGTTATTACTGCCGCTGGCACGCCGACCAACACAGCCAGCAGTGTACCGCTAGTGATCACCTCTAAAATGCTGCGCCGGCAGCCACTCCAGCCACTCCGGGCCCTTTGCGCTGGCAGTCTTGGAGGACCGCATTATAACTGGTCTCGTTTTGAAAAATCAGCGAGAGATGGCGCAACTGCACCAAAGAGCACAAATAGTCGACAGACTCCCGCGTGTCCGGAGCCACAAGTCTGATAGGACAGTATCATCTATCATGATAAGATAATAATAATAATAATAATAATAATAATAATAATAATAATAATAATAATAATAATAATAGAGTGGTTCTGAAAAAAAAACTGTTGAGAACTTAAGATAACTGCACATCAGAAGTTGGAAGTTTTTTTTTTTTACTTTTATATTTAATCCCACCACGACTACTTTCTCTACATAGAAGACTAAGCGCCAAATATATTTTCAACAAGTTCATCATATTTACTGATTCCTCAAGCTGCAGCCAACGTCTTGAAGGAGTACTGACACGATCTTGAGGCACCCAGAAAGGGACATCTTTTGTTTCCATGTTGTCCGCTGTCATCGCTCTCCACAAACCGGCGCCAGACGACACGTACAAAATATTTTAGTTTGATTTTAAAGATCGTCGCCCAGCATCTGCAAGCCAGCCCCACCGTAATGGACATTATCACTACAAGTCAACACAGTTCACTGGGTTTACGAAATTTGCGTCCTGCATGCAGCCTAAATTACAGAAACCACCGTCAGAGTCTCTGGACGACAATTCACTCACCATTGTTTACGTGAACCACGTGTGGCTGACAGCAGACAGGCAGCTGTTGCTAGTATATCGCAAGTTGCAGTCTTCCTATGACGTCAGACCTCTCTTGACAGGTCACTGCGAAGCCA
Source organism: Rhipicephalus appendiculatus (assembly GCA_030522465.1). Classification (NCBI taxonomy): domain Eukaryota; kingdom Metazoa; phylum Arthropoda; class Arachnida; order Ixodida; family Ixodidae; genus Rhipicephalus; species Rhipicephalus appendiculatus. Next base: position 22,755 of record JALIZH010011764.1, read on the forward strand.
CCCTTTCGATGCCGAAACCGAAATTGCTGTTTTCAGGTAGCGGCATTTAAAATATATTCAATGCATTCCCAAGCAACAAGACACTCTTTTTAGGGTTCTCGACAGCCGCGTCTTTATTTAGAGCAACAAGCTAATAATATATAAAATTCGTGTCAGTACTCCTTTAAAAAAAATGGTGCATTTATCTTACGGAGGGAGTTGGCAACAACAACGAAGTCATTAATGTCTCCAATAACGCATGTCCAGTTGAGGATACCCTTTGTGCAATTGGACATCCAACAGTGTTTTGATATACTTTTGGATATAGTTGGATATGCTTTGTCCAGTTGAATATGCGTCCAACTGGACGTACGCCTAGATGGATATACTTTCAGACTGACACATGCTAGCTGTTTTCTGTAGTGCACCAGTTTCTGATTATGGAATATGGTAACGCGTAAAACATCGTGAAAGATTTTTTTACCACAATTTTAAGGCAAAAGCCCTACATGCCTCATCAAACGCGCCAATTGAGCGTCGGCGGCGTCGGCTTCAGCACGAGTGTTGCAAGAAGCGTCGTCTCACGTCGCAATGACGTAATCACATGACACCGCCATGATGGCACAGATCGCCAAATTTTGTGAGGTATCATGACGTCACTTTGGTGTGCCATAACGTGACGTCACATGATCATATCATCATAGGCATGCGCAGGGTTCCCCTTCAGAGGGGGGGGGGGGGGGATTTTCGTCACGTCCACCTCGGTGGACGTGACGAGCACCGTAGCCACGTCCACCTCGGTGGACGTGGCTACGGTGCTCGGCTGCCGACCCGAAGGTCACGTGTTCACAATGCCGCACAATTTGCCGACTCGTCCATGTCGTCCGCCATTACCACCAAAACAACCGACACCGGCGGCGCCCCCAAGCAGGCAAACGTGTCAAAGGAAGTACGTCACGCCGAGTTCCGGTCCACTACGCCGATTTTGGCGGAGCAACTTTTCCTGCTCCACGGAGTGACTTCCACCCTCACACTGCCATTGGAACACACTTGCTCGAAAACGAGCAGAAAAACTTGCTCCGACACCGCCATTGGAATTCAACATGAGTGGCTGTCTGGTCGGCACTAACAAGTCGTGAGCAGACAAGCATTTGCAAATTCCCAGAAATCACCGCGAGGTGCTAGGTGGCCATGAGCTGGTTGCGATGGGCGTGGCTTGGGCCGGGCATACAAGTGAACCAGGGACGTAGGCAGAATTTTTAGATACGAAGCATCTTATGCTCGGGGCTATGTCCGTCCGGCGTCCCCCGTCCCGCGTCCGGCCACTTTCATAAAGTAGGGAACCAGAACACTGTAGTAATGTGAAGGCCGTCAACCCTACCAAAGTCATCAGAGTCATGGCCGAGAGCACAGAGAGGCTGCTTAGCAATGGCTAGGCAGGTGGTGTCTGTCGCCCAGGTTGACCCCATTGTTTAATCTTGCTTGCATGTGTTTGGCGTCCCACATCCCCACAGCGCATGCGCGTCCTCTCCCCCCTCTGTCCTCTAGGAATACTCTACTCTACGGAGCGGCTCTGGCATCCCACATCCCCACAGCGCATGCGCGTCCTCTCCCCCTTGGAATCATCTACTCTACGGAGCGGCTCACGCGTCCTACACCGCCACAGCGCATGCACGTCCCCTCCTCTCTCCTATGGTCCCCCCCCCCCCGTCCTTTCCTCTAGGAATCCTCTACGGAGCGACGCGAACGACAGGTGGTTTGACAGCTGCATACTCCGCTGGGGGGCGCCACGGTAGTTCGGCGCTATGAAAATGACGGAGCGCGCGCGCCTCATTCTTTCTCCTGTGCAGCGCCGCGATGAGCGACCGGGCCGCTGGCGCGAATCGGGAGCAGCGACGTTTCTCCCGCTCAAGCCAGCCATCACCCCGCGGCTTCGCATCCATACATGGTTCGCTTTAGCGGGAGATGGGGAATTTTTTTTTTGTGGGGGGGGGGAGGGGGAGAGGGCTCACCCCCTTTATCTGAAGTGGGGGCCGGGCAGGCTGATGTGGTCGAGGGTCATTTTGGGGTCGGTACGCCATGGCGAAAAAAAATTTTCGGCGGGGGGGGGGGGTGCACGGGCCCGGCGTGCCACCCCTGGCTACGCCACTGGCCTTTGCCCTGCTGCAGTGGGCGTAGTAAGGCTCGTGATAATGAAGTCAACATGTGCACCTACGGGTTCAGTTAAAACAACGCATTTTCCAGACCACCGCTAAATCTTCGGAGGCGTCTTCATTGCAATATATCGAACACCACCTGTAACAAAAGCAAGTGCCGAACATCACAGAGATGCACCACAAAAATGAGGGAAATTGCATTTTATTTTTTCTTCACAAATGGACATTGGAAGCAACTGATTCATTGTAAGGAATAAAATATATAACTGCTTATGTAGCAATACAGGAAGGCAATCATTTCCTTCACAAAGGGAAAAAAATAAGCGAGTGCATGAATAGAAAATCATTGTTTTATTTAGGTACAATGAGAAATATGTTAGAGCAGGTACATATGTGCTAGAAATATTCGATAAAGGTGTTTACACAGGAAAATCAGCACACAAAATGCAGTAAATATATATAAGTGCAATCGGCCCTGCCTTGGAGAGCAATGAGCTGTCTTATTTATATAGCCAGCACAAAGAACGAACTGTACATGCCAAAACCGCATTTCAAATAATATATCGGTGTAGTAACCACCATAACGAGCTTATCTGTTTTTAATGCCTAACTTACACTATGTGCTTTTCTTTTGGTACGTTGGCGCTGCTTCGCACACTTGACCTTGATGAACCACTTAGAAGAATGAGCAAGATGACCAGCGCAAAATTTTGTAAGGGTTTCTGGAAAAAAAATGCGACCATCCCTTCTGACACCTTGAAAAAGCTACCTGAAGGAATTCACCGATGACACGAGACCTTTCAAACACACTTCACGAAAAATAAAGCGGGCTACCAGATGAAATGATCGCAGCACGCTCGCAAGCAGCATTGGACGAGGCACAGACTCGCGCATGCATACAAACACATGCAGACGCACGCGCGCAGCTTGACATTACGAACCAGCACCAACGTACCATTCCTAAAGCACAAGTGCGAGCGTAGTCGTTTATGAGCAACAACGCATAGAACAATCCGACGCTACAGGTGAGCCTCCTAGTGCCTCAACAGCATACAACTGGCAAGGCAGGACAGCAAGTTACCCGATAACTTATGGGTCTTATGATACAGTAAGTAGAACGAATACTGCAGCGGGATGTACGATGAACTTGCATCATAAAGGTTGTCACGCTGTCTTGTGGGACTGCTTGTGTTGTGGCAGAAGGGTGTAGCTTTCTGGAGTGGCAGTGTGTGGCCCGTAGAATGGTAATAGCGAGACGTGAAGCACTGCTGTCAGCAGTAGAGGTCATCGACTGCAGGCACCGGTGGGACAGGCCTTGAGGTTCACCGGATAGCAGACCTGAAAACGACAAGCAATGGAGCATCTTGCCGACGAACTATCATGACATTGTCGCACCACATCTAGGAACAACTGCATACTTGCATGTTTCCGATGTTGAGCAGAGTATTATGGACAGCATGCCGCAGGACACCGACAGCCATGAGGTAGAACTGCAGGCACGGTCCGCAACGATACAACAGGCGCTGAACGTCATCTGTCGGGGTCGAGGCGGGGCGCTAGACGATTCGTCGTGAGTAGCAGATGGCAAAGGCTGCTGCAGGACTGAAACGACAAACGGGCAACTTATAATCCCCTGCCAGCACAAAATTGCAGCGCGCGTAGAAAAAACTCGGTACACTTACGCACAGTTGACTGAGTGCACAGTCTGAATGGCAGGTTTATTGAGGTGCAGGACACCCAGTAGCCGCGAGGCGGGAGTGCAAGCACCGTCGGAAGCTGAATTTCATATCTTTGGAACACGGCTGACCGGGCGGACGAAAATCCATCGTGCCGACTGAAATGATAAGCAAGCGTTTCGGTACTAACTCGATCGCCAACACTAATTCGCAGTACGGCCTGGAAGAACTCGATGTACTTACGCGCCCTGAATGAAATGCAGGGTTGGGTACGCAAATTTCTTGACGTACCAATACCCAGCAGGGGGGAGGCCGCAGGTGCTGAACGTCGTCCATGTGGGACATGACCGGGCGCAGAAGCATATTGTACCAGAGGTGAAGGCGCGTGTCCTGGACCTGAAATTATAAAGGTACCGCCAAAATGATCAAAGACGAAAGGGAGAGGAAAGCACGTACTCACCATGATTAGCACTTTCGCAGACATGGACTCGTCCGAGATTGGCATCACGTCCAGCGACGAAAACACGGTGTGGCACGAAACGAGCGCGATACGGAAGGAAGAAAAAAAAGTTGGGAGACATACTCTAGCCGCAGCGCGCCGCGCTACGGACCGAAGGCAACGTCCATTCTTCAGTGACGACCTGCAAGTGGGAAACTAACATTCCGGATGCCATTTACTTTCACGACACGTCGCACCCGGGCGCGTTTCGGCGCGAAAATATAGTCGTGAAGGAATGACATGCGGAACGGGCCGATGTCCTTGACGCAAGCGGTAAAAGACTACTGTTAGCTGTTGCCTGCCTAGTGTTCGCTAACCCTGCCTAGTGTTAGCTACGCCTCAACATACCAACCAGTCCTTTCCGCTTCCGCCATGGAGATGACCCGATGTGGCCACGGCCAAGGCACGTTGTACCAAATTGAATGCAACAGTTGCGCCAATTAGGCCAATAAGGTTTACAACTAAGCAGTTTTACAGCCAATGAAAGTTAATGACCGGGTCACGGCATAGGTGTGTGTGGGGCCCACCTAAAAGAGTTGCCGAAGCTAGAAGCTTCCTCGTTGAACCACGGGATAGTTCCACGAGCTGTTCGTTGTTTACGCTTGAGCTATGGGATTGGGAAGACGCATATAAGTCAACGGTACGCAGGCACAACTTACTTGAAACGTACGCAGCAACAGCTAAACTGTGGTGGCGTCATACACACGGCTTAAAGGAACTTACCTGAGAAGGGTTTGAAGCAGCTGCCTGAGATATATGTTGTACGGTACGTACGCTCGATCGACACGCGTGCAATAGGTATAGCCTCCGCTGGCAATGTGACGGGACAGGGTTACCAGCTGCCGTTCTTTTATACATTACACACAGCTTCTCACGCATGCGTTACTGCGCCTGTAGAAGTTTTTCCTTCGGGCGCCGTTATCGCGATTCACCGTTGGTTCGCCAAGATCGACAAAGCTGACTCCCGTATACACTTTCATTAGAACTGATATATGTCATTATCGGTTTTTAATATAAGACGCTTTTCTTCGTTATTGTGTCTGCATAAAACTGCACTTTCACCGAATTTTAGTGTGTGTTTACAATCGCAACAATGCAGTGAACGATTTGATGATGGTCACAGGTGTGTGCGCAGGTGGAAGAGGTGAGGATGGTTCAGAACAAAATGTAGCCGGTAGTTGGGGAGATTCCTTCGAACTAAGCTTCGACGTTACGACCCTACGAGTGATGTTTAGTGAATGGGGCTGAACATGCAAGGTTTATCCTGACTCGCTGCTTTTTCTGTTCTCCCAGGATTTGTGCGCACCCAAACCATAAATCTCAAAAGGTATCCGCTCCAAGCGGGACGGACGCTTTTGGGATGAGTGTATGCTAACTTACATCTCTCTCAAGGTGGTGTAAGTCACTTATAACTTAAAAGAAACCCTCATCCGTGCTGATGCGCCAATTAGTTGCGTTCGCTCGCTTCTGTGACGTCATAGCGGAGGAGGACTTGCAGCATCGGCGGCTCTCGGGAACTGTTCTAAGTCGCAAAAGGCACCAGCAGTGGGTGATTAGCGGCTTTTTGAGGGTGGAACTTTAGCGATTAATTTGATTTTAATCTATCGCTGTGGCATCGTCAGACGAAGACAGCTGTTGCCTATCGGATAACAAGTGCGAAGACGGAACAAGGGAAAGTGCGCATCAAGCGTTGGCTGTATCACTGCAGGTGGTCTTCACCCCCGAACAACCCTGCGCTCCCGCACCATACCCGCATGCCGGGAAGGCACTGCTTCCGGGTGTCCTGTGCCGCCATGTTCAGGGCCGTGTCCCCTGTGAGTGCCGCTGCGTGATATTAAGTTGAGCAGTCTTTTTTCTTTTTTTTTTTTGCACTCGCCATTCGATGTCACGTTTAATTGCGCCGTATTTGGGTGCAGCAATCGCCAAAATTGAAATGTGAAACGCGTGAGAACGCGAAGCCGGCTAAATTTTATTCGCTGCCGTACGTTATTCGCGGCCAGTGTACCCATATTCTGGAGGTTTCGGCACAGCGTCGTGACGAATGGTTCAGCCGTCTTCGCCTGGGTGCAAAGGCCGTGTGGTAAGCAGCTGAGGGTGCTTCACGTGCAAATGAAAACTCAGCTGTGCTCAGATTCCGACAGCTGTGTATAAAAAAGGAGGAACGACATTAAATCAGACGAGAACGAAACACGAAAGCAACCACAATGACTCAGTAAATGCATTCCGTTTCTGCCGCACTGCACTGTCGAGGACGTCAACGATAAGCACGACACAGCAAAGCAGGGGACGTAGGCAGAAATTTTTTTTCGTGGGAGGGGGGGGCACCTCCTTGATCTGATGCGGGGGCTGTGCAGGCAAATGGTCATTTTGCGCTATGTATGCCATGGCGAAGAAAAAAATAATTCGGGGGGGGGGGGGGGGGGGGACGGCTCGGTGTGCCACCCCCTGGCTATATGCCACTGAGGTGAACATGACTGAAATACTGCTAAGGCCCGTATTCACAAACGCTCCTAGACTCGAAACTCGACCTCAATGGATCCCTGAGGACTGTTTCGGGTTGCGATTTCTGCAAGGCAAAAAGTCTCAAGAATCCCTTGAGGTCGAGTTTCGAGTCGAGGAGCGTTTGTGAATACGGCCTCAGCTTTTTAAGCTAAACGGTGGAACCACTGTGTGTAAGACTATACTTTGCGAATCTCATTGGTCGGTCGTTCTCGACGTCTCTGTCACGCAGGTGGCTGAAAGACAGCAGACAGTGGAGTCTGTCGGCAGACGAAATTACAGTTGGCATAATCATGTAACTTAGTGGTCACGATTTGCCGCAGGGAGATCATGGAGGACCAGCCAAGGTGTTAAAACCTGGCTACCAGCTCCGCACGGGCGTTTTTATCGCAGCAGTGGCGCTATGCCGCGTTATGTTGCGACAGTCCCACTGTAGTTAACTGCCTGTCTGACTGTGTATATATGTGCACGTAAATTCAAGTTTTTCGCTAAGGAAGACTGGTCTGCATTCTTGACAAATGGGAACAGCCAAGACGAGGCAGTTGAAAGACATTCCACTCACTTCTACACTGTCACCCATGTAGCACGAGAAGGATAAATTACGTCTTTTTCGTTGTTTAAGCGAGACAATAAAATCATGTGGAAGAATACACGGAATAGAAGCCCATGGTCTAGGAAACGTTGTATATTTAGTCTAAGAATAAGAATAAACGTCAGGGTCCCAACAGGAACCTAACCTAAGCATTCTGCGTGGCAATCAAGTATTCTAGCACAAAGTCATGTCAGGTCTCGGAACTGCTTTTGAAAAAGACCCTACAATGTTCGTGAAACGTCAATTGTGGTTGCAGTGCTAGCTATCTAATTTTGTAAACATTACATATGTACTCTTATGATACAGCCGTCACGTCGGGTTAACATCAGTTGTAGTTAGGCGCCATCCACTGAAGTTGATTTATGTAGCACTGTCAAGGGCTACCATCCTCGCGAGCACAAGCACTACATATCAGCTTACCGCTTCTGGTGTGGCTAATACCCATGTTGATGTTGGCATCGTTACGCAAGTGTAAACTGGTTAAACAAAACCTATGCGACTGTTCGACATGTGTGCGCGCACATCTGTACATATCTTTAGCGTCATTTCGTAACGTTTCGCTAAATAAAAAAATTACAACACAGTCACCTTCCCTCCGCATGTTTCACATAACATCGATTCCCAAGGTACGTGGGATCTGCCGAATTTTCAGTGTGACGACGCCGAAGAGACGCAAAGCCACAAAACGCCAGTAAAAACGTTCCATGTGGTTCGGCCTTGAATCAACGATCTGAACTGACAATGCAGACGCAGCCGCGCGGATGACCAAGATGAGCGCTAAAGAGCTCATGTTAAAGTTAAACGGTTAACGCTGCCAGTAAATTACGCAAAGCTTACTGGTTAACGAACTTTGAAGCCTTCGTGACTACTAATGGAATGCCAACGTCACACACGTCCCTCCCTTTTTGCGTTACTTTATCGCAATGAGAGTTGGCTTGAGCAGAATCGAGTTCAGATTTCAATTCGCGGTGCTCATGCATGATGTCCATGCATGGATGTACCATATGACGCACGGGGCACGACCACGGCACATAGAAGCAACGAATCTTTCCGATCTGCTACTTGACGGGAAAATTAATCTTAGAAAATGCGTCTTCTAGACGGCACAAACAACATAGATAATCGGGCCTTACTGTGGCCTTTTTAAAAGGTCGAAGTTGGGTTAGAATCTATTTTATCCCATGTATCCATAAAATCAACGTTTTGTCGACAATATGTGCCACCTGGAAAGCGGCTATGCCAGCTGTCAGAGCTCTGCTATGCAGAAATGGTGCACACTCCTCTGGTACAGAGGGCTCGTATGCCGCGGATTTTCTATAATCCACGAAGATATTCCGATAATCGACAAAGGTATATTTCGGGAGCGTTGATGAATTCGTAATAAACATGTATGAGTCGTCAGTCAGCGCTGTTGTTTGACCCTCTTTGTCTTTCGAATTTGCGCGCTGTTCCTCTTGCATGGAAAATACTGTTTGTGAACATGGATTCTTACATAGTGTCCTATTTTTCACCTATATAACCACCTATAAAGGTGACTGTAAACTATAACAAATAAAAAGCAACCAAATAAATAAATATAGCAACAATCCTCGTCGCAGTTACGTACGGCACAAATTATATGCTCCATGCTTCGGTAGATAAAAGGCCAATGCTTCTTTCGTTGTCGTCACTACATGTCCCAATAGAAAGGAAGGCCTCAGAAACATAACGATCCTTCAAGCTGTCTACGAGTCGTCGCTGCATACGTGTAGCACTCCGTCTCACGTGCGTGCCGGTAAGGTTACCATTAGATGCAATCACCCAGACGTACCACGCCCCAGTTTTCCTCTCCATCCTCCGCTTTCCGTTCGCCGCTGCACTGAGGCCCACCCACCGTGTCACTGAAACGAATCTCTCCATTGAGTCTTCAAAAAGGCCGCCGCGGCGCCACGCGACCCTTATAAATCCTCGCAGCTTTCGTGCTGCTCGCCAGTGCCAATTTATACTCCGGAAAAGGCCACAAAGGCCAAGAATAAACGGGCGACGGAGCGCAAATAGTGTGCCCAGCCTTCCCCAGGGCCCTAGTAATCACGGAGTGGAGCGCGGCGCTTTATTAATTTGCTCTTTGCGAAAGCACAGCAGGTGCACGAACAACGAAAAATTGCACAGACTGTCCAGTCGGTCTACGCGCCGTCCCGTTGTCGCTCCGATGAGATATGCCACAAGGCACGCTAATATAGAGTGCACTGCGGACTCGCCGACGTACCTGGCCTTCCGCGAGACACAAAGCAATTAAGACGGTGCGCGCGCGCTTGGACCACCACGCGTTCTGAACGTGGGCGTTTTACCCTGTGCGGTCCATTCAAAGCTCGCTATATACTCGATGCCACGGAGTGTTTAGTTTTTGCGAGAAAACCGCGCACACTCCTCAGTCTCGGAGCCAGATGCCGCGTTTCTTTCTTTTCCTTTGCTGGGCCCCGTCTATAATGCACGCGCCGCGATCACCACCCGCTGGCAATCGCGTCATCCTCCTCGTCATCTGCCAAGACGTGGACCACCGGGACTGTCGAGCGCGCCCGCTTCGATGGTGGCCCGAGTGCTATCTCCTCCGGCTGTATGCAGGACGAGGTCGATGTTCCGAATCGCGTAGCAGTTGATGAGGCCGCGACGTGCTCGTTCTATCCGAATGCCAGACGCTGGACGGACACTGCGGTAGGTAAACGCGCGACGGTAATGAAGTCTGGTGTCACTGCCTACGCAGTGACTATGTTATTCGCCGCCACACGCGGCGAAATCTCTGCAAAGCTATACGCTCTCTGGTGGAAACGGTTGGTGAGCAATATATTGCTCCTGAAGATAAAAAAAAATAGAGACAGAAACAACACTGGTATCTAGCCGAATATTCTTGAAAAGATTTTCGTGTAGTACGTGTGAGTCCACTGACTCATTATTCCGAAAATGACCTCAACTCAGTGGGTGCAGTTCTTCTCGAGATTTGCACGTAACTGAAAGCTGCAAAGTGCCATTTTGCTTTGGAAAGGTCCACGAATCCGTAACCAGAGAATGTATCGCACACTGCGTCCCTGACAGGCACTCTTTCTTTTCCATCTTTCATTGAAACATAGAACAGTCTACCACATGGCTGCGAGAGCGGTGAATGCTTGGAGCCAAGATGCCCAAGATGCCTGCGAACATCAAACGATGCTTTATTTGTGCAGAGTTTCTTTTAGTATTGCGGACATTTCTTCTATCCCCCCTCCTCCGCACTCCGGCTTTTTAAAATGCTTATATAGGCTCCTGATTGCTGTATGTTTCACGTTTTTTTAAGCGTAACTCTTTGCTCGTGTCCAAACAAGAAAAAAAAAACTTGGTTAAGGGGATGATGGATGCTTGAAGAGATGAAAACATCCTTAGCAGGGAACGCCGCTTGAGCCCACGTTTTGACAAGTGGACTTGTCTTCGTTTAGACATGAAGAAGACATGTCTAGTTTTAGAAACGTTAGCTTGCTTTGAGTTTCCTGTTGTCTTCTGTAAGGGTCCCACAGCGTGCAGTCTAATCTCGATCAACTTAAACTGTAAATTAATCAACTGAATATGGACTCTTGTCCTCGGAGTTCTTGTCTTTCCTCAATGCAGCGTAATGACTGACCGGAATTTCGGACTACATTGTGACAGAAAAGGATATCGTAATTTGTTGGACCTCAAAGGTCGTGTGAGTTCCAGCACAAACGGTGCAAAAGAGTGCGCCAGCATCTCAGTACTTCGTTCAGTTCGCCCTTGAGTTGTTGTTCACGTAAGAAAGAAAATTTTTAAAAAGCACGTGCGCGCTCCAGTTGTGCACCTACTTCGTTCACTTCGTCTTTGAGCTATTCGTGTGAGCCGCAGTGCTGTAGGCACCCATGTTTTGCTGGGATGGCACTGCCAAACATGCACAGTCTAAACGTCACTTCCGCTTCTAATTGGCGCCGAGCCCAACTTGGCTGCTTCTGCTGGCGAGGCCGTGGGTTCTTTAGCCGCTATCGCATTTTGCAAACTTCATTGCATGGTGCCTGTACGTCTTTATGCTGACTCACAACTCCATTCCACATCGATATAGGTCTAACTAGCCCTACTACTTCACATTCTTGAAAATTTCTATGCATAATTCCCGTGATGTGGACGAAATAAAGGTTGATTTGATTTGATTTGATTTTTTTTCTCCTTTGTCCGAGCGGTCGATTTAAGACACTGAATCTAGCAAACGTTCTCGTTACGTACCAAAAGCCGTATGACATGGCTCTTTTTGTAAGAGTTTTCTTTTGCTTAAAGGATGGGGTTTAAAACGCACGATCTTCACATTTAGAATCAGGTTTTAGTAGGTGGACATGCATTGGATGCTACTTTCGCGAAATAATATTAATTCCGTTAAAATATGACTTAAGTTAAAAGAATAAGGCGCATTATTTGCGCAAAGCTAACGTTAAAGGGACCACCAAGTGGCCAGAATGTGTGATCAGATCGTAGTGGTAATGAAAAAACCACGAATTATAGCTACATATTCAAGAATTCTTTTTGCGATTTGAGTGAGATTTATATTTTAAATCGCGTTTGAAAGTCACAAAAAGCCGGTACGTCACGCAGCCTACAGCGGAAGAGCCTTAAAGAAGTTTACACTAGCCGCGTAAACCTTAAGAAACGGCGAAGATAGTTGATCTTATGGGGCTTAAGGTGGCCTCCTTGGCTGATGCTATAGTCTTTTCTTGGCGAAGACAAAGTACAGTCGAACCACAGCCTGTCACAGACTGTGCAAGAATGTCCAAACTGCAGCGCCAGAACTAACGAGCAAAGGTGGCTGTGGCACCCCCGGTAGAAGCGCGGGTCTTTCGTCGCTCGTACTCCGCTCGCGAGGCGGGCAAATTCGGCGCGGCGCTTTCGCGGACTGTCTCCGTCGCTGGGCGCGGCTGAGAGGCAACGGCTCGTGAGAAGCCACGGCGCGGATGGTTTTCTGCGACCACCCGACGTGTTAGATCGAGCTTTAAGAGCGAAAAAAGAAAAACAGAAAGAAAAAACGGGGACACGAGTGGCATTCTTGGCCGATACCAGAGCATTTAAGTTTTTTTTTAACGTCACAGTGTATAATTATGTGACTATTGACTATTACGTTGACTATTCTGTTGTTTATTATGTGACTGTTGACTATATGTAAAAGTTGCTCTTCAATTTGTAACGGTTGCTCTTCAACATTAACGTATGTGCATATATATATATATATATATATATATATATATATATATATATATATATATATATATATATATATATACTTATATATATATATATATATATATATATATATATATATATATGTGTGTGTGTGTGATTGTTGAATACGTTGCTTTGAAATCTTATATCTAACTGTTAGGCTAAATTGTATATTGTATGTGCTGTGGACTTGTTACGCTTAGAGACTTGGACCCTACGTGCTCTATGTTAGACTCCTCTAAGGGATAAGGAGTAGCGGCGCCCTGTTTGTGCGTCAACATCTCCTTACATCACGTCAAAAAAAAAAAACCGTCCAATGCTGTATTTTTACGCAAATTGCGATCCAATGGTTTCATTATGCATTCGCCTAACATGACTCGAAGGAGAACATCATTTTCTTCTTCTTTCCAGTCGATTGCATTAATCCACCCGCCCCCGGGACCTTTAGGTACCTAGAGTATTTTTGCACGGCCTCCGGGATCGAATGTGTCTCAAGCTTTCTGCACCTCGTGGTCCCCCTGAATCGGTCCACGATGTCATGTGATGACATTATCATGTGGCGTCATAGTGACACTCTTTTGACGGCATGATGACGTCACACATTTTTGAGATCTGTGACGCCATGCTGACGTCATAAAGTGGCGTCATATTACATGATGGCTTTTCTGCGACGCTCACATTTCGTGTTTGATGAGGCATCTAAGGCTTTCGCCTGAAAACACTGCAGAGCAGTTAAATCGTACACTGAAGGCCCGCCGCCGTAGGCAGCAAATAAACGGTCATGCACAAGCTTTACACCGTACGCGGGTCGCTTCGCAGAGGGCGGTCCGTTAAAAGGGCGTGTAAAAAAGCGGCCCCTGGCACGCCGACAGCCTCTCCGGTCTCCTCATTAGCGGCAGCGACGCGCGAAGTCGGTCAGCAGCTGCTGCCGCAACTTTCGCGCTACAAGACGGCAATAGCGGCACCATAAACTGGGAGCGAAACAGGAGTCGGGGGCTGGGGGGCGGCGGGGGGATCTACAGCAGGGACACGCGGAGGTTCCGTGCATCGTATCTCCACCTGCCGTTTTTTCCCACACTCGAGAGTGCACCTGCGTGCTTGCGCCATGCTCAGACCACCACTGAACATGTCGTACACACATTGCCTGCGGGGTCCAACGGTGGTGCACTGTTTGCTATGCATGTCACGTCGAAGTCTTTAATGAGAAAAGTAAGGCACAGGGAGCAATGCGCAAAGAAGTATATTTGTAGCACCACCTCTATGCTGGGCTCATAGCCAGTAGAGGGAGGTTTTGCTGGGACTTTAGTAGGCCATGCGCTGAACTGCTGTATTTTTTGTAGAACCTCATTGCCCTGAAATACTAAATTGCGCTAACTCATACGAACGATGAAGGGTGTTAGTAAACATATTCTCGTCATTTTTACGAAGCTCGTTTTAGTTCTGTGGAGTACGAGATTTTGTGGCTTGTGTGGATGATTTTTATTTGATGGATTTTATCCGTTTGAGAATTATTCTTTGGAAAATAAGATAAAGGAGTTATAAATTTTTGTTTCTATAAAACATTAGTACATCGCCAGTCGTAGAGGGTTCTTTCTTAAGTGTGCAAGAAAAAAAAGCAAATCATCATTGACAAATTGGTCCCGACAGGTTAAATCCCGATCAATAGTGCCCTATGGGACTATGACAGTTTTAGTAGACTATGTGCATGAAAATTGTTTACAATTGGAACCACCAGTATCACACGGCCCCATTCAATATCACTGAAGCCTGGCAGGGACTGAGTTTGTCGACTGTGTATGACTTTTTTCAAGATCTTGTTTTTGCCAAGAGCGTGTCTGCACTCTTAAAAAAAATGGTAGTAGTACTTGCTAACTTTGAGATAGTAACTGTTTGTCACATATGTTACAATCCTGCTAGTAAGTGCAGTTAGTAACGGCGAGGGTGGTAACTGTTACGACCTTTGCCGTTACTAACAACATTTAGTAACTGTTACTACCCAGCCATTGCTAACCATAGGTGGCAACATATAAAGGTTTAAGAAAAAAATTACACCATCTCCCGCTAAAGGGAACCATGTGTAGATGTGAAGCAGCGGGCGCTAACGCTTACACTGGCGGCGGCGTTGACGCTGGCGCTCATCGCAGCGTTGCGCAGGAAAGAAAACTGGGGAGGCGCAAAGCAGGCAGTGATGGAGCAGTTTTTCCTACTAAAACATGCCAATCGCTGCTAATGGGCAATGAGAGACAGAAGACTCCGACTGGACACAGAGACCCGCACTCCGCTTTTAGTTAACGCGCACGCTGCGAATTTTTATTGTTCAACAACGCACAGGAGAAATCTCCCACCGGCACCACCTTGGAGGTCAAGATCCATTGCTATATATACGGGATGGCCAGTGAACGGTTGTGCAGCGCGAGCAGTCGGTTTTTTCAACCAAGAAACTCGCTAACAGACGCTGCCTGCGTCGGCGTCGCGAGGCGAGAGAGGGAGGAGCGTAGGAGAGGAGAGAGAGGGGGTGACACGCATGCGCAGTGGGAGTGTGAACGCCGTGGGCAGGGATGCGTAGAGGAGAGAGGGGGGGAGCGTAGGAGAGGAGAGAGAGAGGGGGGGACGCGCAAGCGCAGGGGGGAGTGTGAACGCCGTGGGCAGGGATGCGTAGAGGAGAGAGGGGGGAGCGTAGGAGAGGAGAGAGAGAGTGGGGACGCGCAAGCGCAGGGGGGAGTTAGACGCCGCGGGCAGGGATGGAGAGAGGGGGGGAGTGTAAGAGGGGAGAGAGGAAGGGAGGCGCATGCGCAGTGTGGGTGTGGTTGCCGCGGGGAGGGATGCCTAAGCGGAGAGAGGGGGAGAGGAGGTTTTTTATTTTTATTTTTTTTAACTGTTTGCGCATGCGCAGTAAGGGTGGGCACGCGGCACACCACCACCACCACCACCACCACCGGATTAAGCTTCGCCATAAGATGCTTCACATCTAAAAAAGTAGGAACCGATACTACCGCATTAATTTTGCCACATTATTGGTCCAATGTTAATACTGGTCAAATTAGTGTCTTATTACTACACAACTTCGAGTAATCTTTCATGATCGCGAAAAATACATGGGCGTAACAAGTTCACTACGCCACAGTACCGAGAAAAGCGACTCCAGAAGCATTGGAGATGCATGTCTGGTACAGGTGAGCGCCTGTGTTTCAGGATGAATTATAAAAAAATGGGAACCTAGAGCACTATAACCTACAACTGATTACGTGTGTTTAGGGACGTAGCACAAGACTTTTAATCGGCCGTATTAAAAATGATATGTAATATCTATTTGTTATAAAAGTGCTACAAGAAAGCATTATGTACAGCGGCCGAAACAAAGCGCCGAACTCACTAACAGTCTCGGTGCATTTGAATGGTTCCCTGTGCTATTACATCGGCAGTTCAAAGGTAATAATCATTTCTGGGGTTTTAAGTGCCAAAACTACAATATTATTATAAGACACGCCGTAGGGAGGGACTCTAGATTTATTTTGACCACCTGGTTAATTTTTATTTACGTGTCATGTTAGTTTGTTGTAATTTACTAAGTTTGTTGTAATTGTCTACTAAAACGCGTGTAGCACTTGCTTATGGTTGATTAACTTGTACTTCTCTGCTTTGACAATGGCAGAAACGCTTAGAAATCTCGGTTGCTTAATTTAAAAAAGCAACATTTGTTTTTCTTCATCTATGGATATCCTCTGGGTCATTTTTTCCGATTAAAGATGATATGTCGAGATGATTCCACTTATAAATTAATACAATAGGTATAACCTACTATTTTAGATTTTAGATAGTTAACGGCCGGGTAGTAAAAAGGTAGTAGCGGTGCAAGAAAGTTAGTAATGGCTGCAGTTAGTACCTAATTGATTCCAGTTACTAACTGCGTACTAACGTAGGTAGTGAACAGGTAGCAAAAAGTTACTAACGGTTGCAGCTAGTAACTGTTCACTAACGTATGTAGTAAACAGGTAGCAAAAGGTTAGTAACGGTCCAAGAAAGGTAGTAAGCACTGCACCTAGTACCTATTTGCTTGCAGTTAATTGCTACCTTTTTAGTAAATTTTTTAAGAGTGGAGTATTTCAGCTGCGATAAATAATTTCGCCTCTGATAAAACCAAATCATGATTGAGTGTACCTCGTGTGACCACCCTGTAGAAACTTGCAGGCCATAAGTTTAGGCCCGGGTCCGGCGCTTCTCAATGTTAACCCGCTCAGCACGATCCCACAATTAAAGCCGAGGTCGGAGCTTGACCCAAGGTTGACAACCAATTTCACTACACTCAGCCCGTCGCGCGTTCAAATCAGGCCAGACCCCCAGCCCGCTATAACAGGTGGTCAAAAGGTGACGTATTTGAAATTGGACTAAGGTACATTTTGTCGGCAAATTCTTTGCTAACAAGTGCCCAGTCGTTCAGTCATCAAATCGCAAAAATGCCTCAGGCCGGGAACAAAGAATTACCAGATTTGCGAGGTACGAGATGTTTTATCAATGTGCGGCGGGCTGAGATTAACTTTCTGCAACTGCGTGAAGGGAATTGTGAAGGGCCTTTATAACGAATTTTCCAGTAGGCAACATTATTTTTAGAACCTGTACTCCCTTCAAGCAAAGCCCATCCATCAAGAGTGCATGCTAAAAGGTTGTCTTAACAAGAGGACCAGAAGACTGACGCTAAAATTAGTCGTTATTGTAGTTCCCGATATATTCCTACTTGGATGAAACGAGCCGTGATTTGACGGAGCTGTTCCTCCCAGACTTTTTCTCCAGTATATCTCTTGTGTCTTATACCGGATATTTAAAAAACAAAAATCTTTGTACTCTTTTCAATTGCGCGAAGTCTGTCTACAGCACATGTATTCTTCGAGAAGTGTATGAACAGATAAAAAGAGGTTTTACGTTTTTAGGCATCTCATGTAACTTCAAAATTTACAGTATGTAAATCTTTCGCTGCATAATTCACAGTTCAATGTCTGGCTTTGCGGTGTTTGTGCAGCATCTGCCTTTTCGTGTTTCTGATACCACGCAAGAACCGTGCGTTTATGCGCAAGCACGCAACCCTCGTGAACCGATAAGTGTGTACCGACGAACGCCGACCAGTCCCACCACCTCATGCCCAGACCTGTGCCGGTGCCCGCAAACGAACCCGGAGACGACTGCTGGTTACGGTCACCATAACTCATCATAGACATCATATGAATTATTGGTGTCACAAGTGCCCACTGGTGGTGCGAAAAGCGCTTGCAGCCACGCATCTAGTGTGTATTAAGTCGCTAAGGATTGTGTATATTTAGGTGCATACCCGTAGAAATACAGGCCGACTTTTACTGGAGCGCTCAGATTTAGAAGATTAATTGGATGCTGGTAAACTGTCGCACTGATAAGCTCCACGGTGCAGGTACGGTTACCAGCCACGGCAACCGCATTTTGATCGGGGCGGAATGTAAGACCACCCGTGTGCTTAAATTTAGGTGCGTGTCAATAAGTAAATAAATAGAAAAAAATTCAACCAGCTACACTTCGCGGAACACTGATGAAAAAGCGTAGCTGGTGGCCTTCTCTTCATCAAGCTATCGCACTTCTATGTTTTGCAAGTCTTTCAGGTATGTTTTGTCACTGCTCTTTTTATAGACACCCTTTGTTAAGCCTTGAGGTGGTAGTATACCTTTTATAACCACAGATTACCATGTGACAGTGGTGTGACTATCGTAATGCGCACGGCATTTGTCCGGCTACCATGTACCTTTGTAGTGGCAGTTGTGTGTAGTGGTATTTACCCAATTTCTGTGACTCATACCCGTTTTTGATGCCCACCTGCGTTACCCCGGTTCCCGAACATGAAAGCGTCGACTAAGAACAGCTTCGCTGCTAAAAATACAGGTGTTCAAAATTTTTTCCGGGGTCCACCGTCACGCCGTGCTTCCTAATCTTATCTTGGTCTTGTAAGTAAAAACCCCAAAAAAGTAATTAAAACTGAAAGATGTGCTCGCCACTGTCACTTTACTTCAATTGCTTCTTGCTTTACTCAAAGGAAACTAACCCCATGAAAGCTAGATTCGGAACTCAGGTGCATTGGCCCAAGTGAAAGCTTTAAGAACTGCGAAATGTTGATTCGCCTGTGTTTCCCTTGTGTGTATCTGCTCTTTCCCGTGCTTCTCTGTTCTGTTTCGTGTGATTACGTGATATTTTATATCCTTTTTGTGTTCTTTTCTTGTGATTATCTGCTCTGTATTGCGATTATCTATTTCCTGTTCTATAGACTCCTGTCTACTGTTCGCTGCTCCGAGCGCGGTGCGTCTAACACCCGGCGCTGGCGTTCTACCTCCACTTCTCTTTTCCATATATAGGAGGTATTCACTAAGCTCTTCCCGCAAGGCGGCGCTAGTGAGTGCGCCGCCATAGCCGTGGTCCGTCAGCAATCCGGCATATGACAGCCTGATTTTTGCCGGTGCTACACTTCACTAACCCGTTTTCTTAGAAAAATACCAACATGACACGTGCTTCAGAGAACTTTGGACGTGGTTCGACGATTATGTTAGCGCGCGAGACCACAGGTAGAGTGTACTAGTACACTCTACCTAACTTCTAGTACACTCTACCACAGGTATGGCGACCGCCGCGCTAGCGCCCCTTACGGATGATGTCATGTGAATACCTCCTATATGTACTCCCGACGCTGGCGTTTCGCTGTCACTGCGGTGGCTCGGACAGACGAATTGGCCCTTCAGCGACGCTGGCGTTCGCCGGCAAGCAAGTGCCTGCGTTCAAAACGCGCAGCCTGCTCGGCTTATGAGTACCTGCGTAACGCCACTGCGAGACATGAGGCGACGACAGGGCGGTCCTTGAAAACTGCTCCGTAGTTAAAGAAGAAAGAAACAGGAAATGGAGAGTATTTCACTGCGGAGCGCGCTGCTTCCCCGCCTTGACCGAGATCGGTTCCGGGCAAAGTCGCATGCCGCGGATTCCGACACGCTCGCAGTCTGTCGCTCGCAGACGCATCTTTTTCCGTTCCTCTACAGCCACCATCTGCTTTCACTCCGGGGACAGCTACACACCAAGTGGCTAGCGGGAGTCGCATTCTCGCGTCGGAGGTCCGCTTCCCACGGGCTTTGCCAGCTGTCGGGTCCACCTCAAGCGAGAAAAAAAATGAAAGAAAAGAAGAGAAAACATCTTCCCCTTTCGCGTTCTAAATTTCCTTCTCTCCAGCGTTCCAGCACCTGCGCGCGTGATTCCGACCTCTGACCACTGTGTGCTTAATCCGCGGCAGCTTTCTTGCTTTTTTTTTTCCTTTTTCAGTAACGCACGGACTGATATGCGACTTTATGGTGTAGCCTCCTCGGGACTCCTTTATTTACTTTATTGTTGTCGGTGACCCAGCACTAAACAAGACGTGAGAGCAAACATAGAACAATCGGCCTTGAGTGAAAGCGCGATTGAACTGTAACGTTTAACGCCTAGAATGGACATGTAGTGATCATAGGCGTGCGCAGGGAAGGGGGGGGGGGGGGGTTCGTAGTCAACGTATGGGGGGGACCTCCCCCCCCCCCCCCCTCTTATGCGACTAGGGAGGGCGGCCTCTGGTTGGTAAGGGTCGAATGAGCTTTGTGTAATGTGTGCGCAAACCGTGACACAAGAGCGTATTCGCGCACTCTTCGCACATTAGAATGCGGCTGCAGAGGTTGCAAGTTGAACCCGCAGGCGTAACCGGCTGCTGGACAACGCGGCACTTAGCCAACGGCGCGTAAAAGGTCCTCTTTTCCTTGATGAGGACATTTATAGAGGCAAGCCCTTCTTACGAAAAATCTGCGCCTCTATTCTGAGTCTTGAAGAATATATTCGTATCAGATGAGAGCTGTGCGTAATGGACCAATCCACGGTACCAAACAAATGCGTCTCGCCGAGTTAACAAGTAAACGTTGAATGCCGGCCTATTAACGGAAGAAATTAGGCGATAAAGAGACAAACAAAAGTGACACGGACGAATAGGCGTTCGTCCGTGTCACTTTTTGTCTTTGTCTCGTTGGCGTCCTTATTTCTGCCGTTAACAAGCACCAAATAGCCCAAAAGGAAGTTCTCCTTAAATCCCGCCTAGCTATTAAAACAGCAGCAATATAGCCAGCCATGCTCCTAAAGCAAGCAGAGTCATGAGGCAGTTTTAAGAATAGGGTACGCAACGATAGGGCGTACGACATATGTACTAACACGCTTGCAGTTGCTTAAACTTCACGACAAGTTACTTAAACTTCACGACGAGGATACCGAACTTGAAAGATTTTGCCTTTCACTCTCAAGTAACTCGGCAAAAACACGATGTGTTGTCATAATATGCCGATTTAGATATTGTGGAAACATGCTGGATATCCAGGTATACTGCACATTCGAATCGAAACAAAGTATTCGAAAATGAGTTTCAACGCACATTGTCATTGAATACGTACCAGCTTGCGGGAACTGCGCATACGTATGAAGCCCGCGTTAGTTATACCAATTTAGTAACACAGGTTCGACAACAGTGGCGTTTCCCCAAGTTACGTATTGATCCTGATCAATATGTAATTTAGGGGAAACTGTCGTGGGACCTGGTCGTGAGAACAAAAACCACTGATGGCTGTTTGCGGCGACGCGTGCGTACGCAACGTCCGCAGATGCGAGTTCATCATGTGGCGGTGTAGCCTGGGAAACTGCGTGTCGAATTTCAGCGTCGGGGCGGCGTGCATATGCGTGTGCGTGCGTGTTTGCACGTGCTGTGCGGCACCTGCGAAGGCGGCGGCTGTCCGGCGCCGCACCTGGCTGTCAGGTGCGTCGCCCGGCTGCCAGCCACCTCGAGCCTCGGAGGCCCAGCCGTCTCGTGCGGTGCCCTTGTTCTCTCTTCTTTTGAGGTTTTTTTGGGGGGCCTCGGCGACCATCGGCGGGCTCCTCTTTTTTTCTTTTTCCCTGCACCCCGAGCAGGAGCGGACCGCAGCTCGGCGCGTAAATGCCGCACGCCATCGTCGCTAGCTCTCCGAGCGCCATCTGGAGAACGGGCCGCGCACGACGACGTTTCCCACCACCTGGAAGCGAAGCGGCCCCGAGTTGCGAGCGGGCGTAACTTATATCGGCGGAGGCCAGGTGATGCCTGACAAGCAAGGGTCACTAAATGGCAGATTAGCAGCACTGTGGCGTGCACTGTTTCGGATGCTAGCAGTCTGCATGCTCTGCTGCTCGCTATTTTGGTTGTGGGTTTCACTCTTAGTCGCGGCCAATGAATTCCTTAATGCCTTACGAGAGCTCGCATGCGCGGTTAAGGACTACTAAACCTGGCTATATGTTATGAAGTATCATTAAAAAGTATTTTTTTCAAATTGTTCTTGCGGTGCTGCGCGTAAGAGCTCAACTATTTTCGAACATTGACAGTGTCGAAATAATTACTTTCGAACAATGCTAGCGCTACTTTGACTCTGGTTAATAAAATCAAATGAACATGATTTCAAGCGGCAATGTCGAGCCGACTGGAGCTTCCCGGAGGCCGCGTGCAATGCAATTCGCAACGTTAAACGTACAAAACTCCTTAAAAAGCATGTTCGCGAGGCATATATTAAGTTTTGTATTTTATATATGTACACTGTAAGCTGCCTTCAGCGACTTTAGAGACCAAAGCAGCTCGTTTCTGATGGAAAGAAAATTAGCAACATTTGAATAAAAATGGAACTAAAGAAACGACAAATATAAAAGGCGAAATCACATAATCGAGAATTATGACCTATTCGGAAATCACACAAAAAAAAGAAAATGATGCACATATTTCAGGGACGAGATTAAGGATAAAATAAATTCATGTGCAACTTAACTAGACAAAGAAAAAAAAATCACAGCATATCCGCGGAGTGAATGATGATGAGTGGGCGAAGCTCCGGAGGTACATCAAAGACGTGATGGTGGTTGGTTGCATGTGGTCAAACGATATGCATGTGAGACCATATCGCGATGCCATGTGTTGTATGGCATCGCGATCGTCATCGTCATCAGCGTCATCGTTATGACGCATAGTGGGTACATTCGATGTGGTGTGCCGTGATGGCAGCGTCATCGTCATCACACAGGGAGATACTGCTGGTTACGCAGGTGGCTACTACGTACTACAAACTACAAGGGACGCACGACCCACGGCAAAGACGTGATGGTGGTTGGTTGCATGTGGTCAAACGATGCGCATGTGAGACCATATCGCGATGCCATGTGTTGTATGGCATCGAGATCGTCATCGTCATCACGGCACACCACATTCCATGTGGTGTGCCGTGATGGCAGCGTCATCGTCATCACGCAGGTGGCTACTACAAACATGGGACGCACGACCCACGGCATAAGGAGCTTCGCCCCTAAGATGAACTTCTGCTACCTGTCTCAGGTGTAAATGTGAAGAACAAGCATTATACGTACAGAATAACATATGAGCGAACTTAAACATCAACGGAGACCAGAATACACTCGAATAAGTGAAGAAACAGACACATTTCCCATGGTGTCAATTAAAAATTGATCCAGCTGGACGAGAGTGTGTCTAGAGGAGTTTTTGGTGCGTCGGCACTAGGGAGCTTGTTCCTCTACAACAGCGTGTTACTAGTAACGAAACTATTTCGCTACACTGTTTTGTCGGAAAAATATTAAATGCGAAGCAGTTCTTTGCGTACTGCAGACACTTTGAGTGTTTCTATCTACGCATCTATCTATCTATTTCTATATCTATCTATCTAGCCGCCTGCGTCTGGATTCTCTCGTGATCACCTCCTTAACTTGGGGTAGACCAAAATTAGTATGGGAGGGTAAGATGGTTTGACGATTGTGACTGTCTGGTCATAATATGAATAATTTGAAAATCCCAGTCGCGTACGACGTCAAACCCTTTTCTCCAGACACGTGTGACACATACCCGCGTACCACGGGCCGTGATATGCGGGTATGCGCCACAGGTGTTTGACAGTTTATACCTACCGAGGAGTGGCGAGAACAGACACAGGTAATTTACCTGCGAGAGCGTTAAGGAAAACCGACATCGGCAGCGTTGACCCGACGAATGCAAAGAATATATGTTATGGTCCCAGCAGGAATCGAACGCAAAGCGTTCGATTTCTGCTGCATAGGGCCTTTGGAAAAAGGCCCTATGCAGGTGTAATGTTGGTGAAACGTCAACTGTGGCTGCAGTGGTGCCCATTTAATTTTATAAACCTTACATATGTACTCCAATGATACAGGCGTCACGTCGGGTGAGTGTCAATTGTAGTTAAGCACCATCCACTGAAATTGGTCTACGTCGCACTATCCACCATCCTCGCAAACAAGCGCTACATTTCAGCTTACCGCTTCTGGTGTTGGTAATATCCATGTGGCTCTTGGCAACGTTACGCAAGTGCAAACAATTGGTTATATAAAACATATGCGACTGTTGAGCATACATGTCTCTGCGTATAACATTTCTACATATGTTTAGCGTCATTTCGTAAAGTATCGCTCAACAAAAAAATTACACCACTGTCACCTTCCCTCCGCATGCTTCGCATGACATCGATTCCCATGGTACGTGGGATCTGCTGAATTTTTTTACGGAGTACTATGACGCATTGCTTTCCCGTAATTTGTATACTCACATAATAATAATAATAATAATAATAATAATAATAAAAAACCGGCAGATCCCACCCACTGTGGGAATCGATGTAATGCGAAGCAGCCAGCAAGGAGCAAATCATGTTGTACGTGATATGCATGTCATTAGTTACATTTAGGGCCTGTCATTTGTGTTCGTCGTGCAGTCACGTCGCGCAATACAAATTTTGGTGTATACCAAGCTAGCGTACTGGACGCAAGCGCACCATGAGCGTGGCATTGTAGATGACATGCATGCCAAGATTTTCGTGTTACCACCTGCCACTTATGTTCGCTTAATTTTTTAACTCGAATCGCAGCGAGACGCGACACCAATCTGCCTCCGTTTGGCATGCGTTCGTATTCTCGCGCTTTGCGCATTGTGCAGACGCCATCCGCGTTCCAGCGTTTAAATTGACGGACACTTTGTCAATTCCAAGGCGCGTTGTAGGAGGCGCGTTCCTCCAACGCCTGTGCCCACTGAGACGGGGTCGGTCAGAATGGAACGTCATGCGCGCGTCTCCCTCCTTGCATGATTTAGAGACGCTGGGCACAGCACGCTACGTAAGCAAAGCGCGAGCACTGTAGAGTCCGACGCGACCGGCGTCCGTTTGCGCGCCCCGGCGCCCAACTGGCACCGTGCCAGGGCACGGCTGGAGGGAGGGACGGACGGACGTGAGCATGAGACAATTAAGGCGTATGCCTTAAAGATTTGACGTATATCAAGCTAGCGAAACGGCCACGAGAATGACATCAGCGTGGCATGCAAGTCATGTTGCACATGACATTTCCTGATTTCCATATTACCACCTGTCATTTGTGCTCGTCATACATCACGTCACTCAATACCAAATTTGGTGTATATCAAGCTAGTGAAACGGCCCCGAGAGTGTCATGAGCGTGGCATGCAAGTCATGTTGCACATGACATGTCATGATTTCCATATTACCACTTGTCATTTATGCTCGTCATACAGTCACGTCGTTCAATACCAAATTTGGTGTATATCAAGCTAGTGAAACGGCCCCGAGAGTGTCATGAGCGTAGCATGCAAGTCATGTTGCACATGACATGTCATGATTTCCATAGTACCACTTGTCATTTATGCTCATCATACGATCACGTCGCTCAATACAAAATTTGGTGTATATCAAACCAGCGAAACGGCCGCGAGCGTGCCATGAGCGTGGCATGGAAGTCATGCTGCACATGACATGTCATGATTTCCATATGCCCACTTGGTATTTATGTTCGTCATACACTCATGTCACGCAATACCAAATTTGGTGTATATCAAGCTAGCGAAGCGGCCGTCAGCTCGCCATGAGCGTGGCATGTAAATCATGTTGTACATGACATGCAGGTCATGATTTTCATATTACCACAAGTCATTTATGTTGATTATCGAGAAATGTCTCATCGTACCAATTTTTAGATAGATCAAGTTAAGGAAACGGCCTCAGGAGCACTATGGCCATGGCGTGTAAATCATACTTTTCATGACAAGTTATTCATGATTTTCATGATATGACCAGCCATTCATGTTTGTCATACAGTCATGTTATGCCACACCAATTTTGGTATAAGTCCCATTAACGATACGGCCAGGAGAGCACAAAGTCGTAGGCGGCTAGATAGATAGATAGATAGATAGATACGCTCAAAGTCGCCGAAGTTCGCTAAGAAATGCTTCGCATTTAATAATAATAATAATAATAATAATAATAATAATAATAATAATAATCTCTTGCATTGAGGCCAGTCCTGCCGCTTACCAGGCTAATAGCAGCTTAAGTGATCGTGCTTCCTTCGAGTGGATAGCCCTGAAACCGAGGACTTTCGAAGTTGAGAAATTCATGTGAATTATGTTTTAGAAGTCATATGCATTCGAGAAAAGGAAGGCCAAATGAGTTATGTAAATAATCACTATGCACTTCAAGGAAGTATTTAAAGAACGATGCGTCATGTGGTTGTTAGCAGAAAATAAGGTAGATTAGCAAACTGGCAAACAAATCTCGGAGCGCAGAGAGACATAGCATATGTGTTCTCATACACTCAATTATGAAGCACCTGAGAAACTATATCTTAACATGCTTGTACCGTATTTCTACGTCCTCGTAAGAAAGACATGTATTTCCTAGTTTTGGACGTTGTTTAATGTGCACTCGTGTGATGATTCGATAAAAGCAAGGATCATTTCGTGTTAGTGTACTTATGAAGAAATAGTATAGCTTGTATTTGAACATTCGATTACTGGGAAAATTATTTTATTGCAATGGACCGATGGATCAGGAAGGTATCATGAGGACTGGCAACAACTATTTTGAGCTCTTTCTTTTGAGGAGAGAGCAATATTTGAAAGTACAGTAACGTTGCTGCAGAACAAGCGAGAATAGTTAAGTAAGAATAAAAGGAAGCTAGTTAGTTTAATTTTATTTAATTAGATGAAATGTGCATATTGCATGACGGAATTTGAAAAACCTAGGGAGAGGGAGGCAGATTTTCATAATAAAGGTGTCCCGTGCCCGAGTAGCAATAAATATTATGGCAGAATCCTTAGCATATTCAAGAGCAGTGTTGTTTACGAATAGAGGTTCGTGTTCAAGGCATGCTTTTGTCTAGGGTGAAAAGTTATAAAATTATAGACATTTTGCTTCGCATAGAAAATGAAGTAGAAAAGAAGACGCGGCAGAATTTTATTGTGTTCATAATATTTTTATTTTTATGTTGTTGGGGAGATGTTGGCACTTTTATATACCGCTGACTAATCCTTTTCACGGATAATAGGATTAGCTCAAATCTCAACCATCAAATATGACACATCGGTTCAATTCAGATACGAGCACGAAGTACATCCACAGAGTTACGCAAAAGATACAGAATACAGTCTACGCCAATGTTTCTTAAATGAAAATCCACGGACCCTAGGAGGTCCTCGAGGTAATTTTGGGGGGGTCTGCAAAACGCATATCTGAAATAAATGAAAACGCGTTTTTTTGAGGGCACACTATAAGTCCCATGACAGCGAACCCTCTGATTATTTGTATACTTCACCGCATAACATGTTTGCATTGTGGCGGAGATAATCTACGTTAATCCTACATGAAATGGCTGTAAAGCTTTTGTTGCAGTTTTTTACGACATGTGCATACGAGCATGCTTTTTGCAGGCTTGCATATTTGAAAAGCAAACATAGCTAGAAACAGGTTGAATGTGGGTGCAGACCGCACAACTTGTTGGCAAGCAATTAAGATCGCATTGGCGTGGCGCTTTTGTTTGACCATTCTTTTCCACGTAGAAATAAAAGGCACCAATTTGACGCTGCATGTTGTGTTAGGTTATGACCTCCTGTTTTTCCTTACTGCAAGGGGCACCCACTAATTCCACCATATACAAGGGGTCCCTCAGACATCCGCAGCTGAGAACGACTGGTCTATGTACATAACGCTATAATTCACACAAGATGCAGTCACAAAGAAACCAACAAGTTGACAAATAACGCTACAAAGGTCTGTCTCATACAGCAACACTAAAAAGTGTCTCAAAGTGCCGACACAAGAACATACAATAAGTTTACACCTACAGCGACAAAAGCGCCACATGGTAAGCTAGGTTAAAGGATATCATGGAATTAGCTTTCCCTATATGTACTAGATATTCCTCTACGTCTTTCATGACTGAATTTTTGACCGGGTTTTAAACTAGGAGATTATGATAGACATCGTGATTCATGTATGCGTTTTTCATGTATGTGTTTATTTAGACAAGTTTTTTTTTGGCGATCATATAAGACAGGGATATAGAACACCGCTAAGGCATTCCACTTCAATCGGAAGACAACTGCTGCGGCCGTGAATAGAAGTTATTACTTTATGCCATGGGCAGCCGCACACCACAATGGAGTCCTAATGGTGTTTCGGCTGTCGGCATGAGAATAAGAAAGGTGTTGAGAAGACAGGACAAAAACGGTAAGACAGATGCACATACGATGCGCAGTCTGGTTGCTTTGTATCTGCGCCTCGTGTGTGTGTCTGTGTTCCTTTTTTTTATCCAGCCTTCCTAGCGCAATTTGAAGTTTTGCTGATTCTTTGAAATGACTAGTCGAACAACATGTCTTGCATGTGTGGCAACGTGAAAGGAAAAAAAAAACAAGCCAGGAAGATGCACAGAGAAACGATAC
>JALIZH010011765.1:0-48578 GCA_030522465.1 Rhipicephalus appendiculatus
TTCGACTTCGACCTCGCCGCTGGAGAGATTCGTAAGTGTCTTGTTTAGAAAAAAACCGCCAGGCCTGCACGGAACGCGCAGCACAGTCACAGCGAAAGCTGGAAGAGCGGCCTTTCTAGAGCATTTTAACACGAAAGTGTTTTATGCCGGGGTCCACCACGGCTCCTATGACGTATTTCCGTCACGGATATGACGTTGTAAATTATAAACTAACATAATGAGATCAAAGAAAAATTAGAAGAAAAAAGCCGGCAGATCCCACGCACTGTGGGAATCGATGTAATGCGAAGCAGCCAGGAAGGAGCAAATCGTGCTTTACATAATTTGCATGTCATGTTTTACATGTTAGGACCTGTCATTTATGTTCGTGATACAGTCATGTCACTCAATACCAAATTTGGTGTATCTCAAGCTAACGAAACGGCCGCGAGCACGCCATGAGCGTGGCATGCAAGTCATGACGCACATGACAAGTCATGATTTCCATATTACCACTTGTCATTTATGTTCGTCATACAGTCATGTCACTCAATACCAAATTTGGTGTATCTCAAGCTAACGAAACGGCCGCGAGCACGCCATGAGCGTGGCATGCAAGTCATGATTTCCATATTACCACTTGTCATTTATGTTCGTCATACAGTCACGTGACTCAATACCAAGTTTGGTGTATATCAAGCTAACGAAACGGCCGCGAGCACGCCATGAGCGTGGCATGCAAGTCGTGTCCCTCATGACATGTCATGATTTCCATATTGCTACTTGTCATTTATGTTCGTCATACAGTGACGTCACTCAATCCCAAATTTGGTGTATATCAAGCTAACGAAATGGCCGCGAGCGCGCCATGAGCGTGGCATGCAAGTCATGTCGCTCATGACACGTCATGATTTCCATACTGCCACTTGTCATTTATGTTCCTCATACAGTCATGTCACTCAATACCAAATTCGGTGTATCTCAAGCTAACGAAACGGCCGCGAGCACGCCATGAGCGTGGCATGCAAGTCATGTGCCTCATGACATGTCATGATTTCCATATTGCCACTTGTCATTTATGTTCGTCATACAGTGACGTCACTCAATCCCAAATTTGGTGAATATCAAGCTAACGAAATGGCCGCGAGCGCGCCATGAGCGTGGCATGCAAGTCATGTCGCTCATGACATGTCATGATTTCCATATTGCCACTTGTCATTTATGTTCGTCATACAGTCATGTCACTCAATACCAAATTTGGTGTATCTCAAGCTAACGAAACGGCCGCGAGCACGCCATGAGCGTGGCATGCAAGTCATGACGCACATGACAAGTCATGATTTCCATATTACCACTTGTCATTTATGTTCGTCATACAGTCATGTCACTCAATACCAAATTTGGTGTATCCCAAGCTAACGAAACGGCCGCGAGTGCGCCATGAGCGTGGCATGCAAGTCATGTCGCTCATGACATGTCATGATTTCCATATTGCCACTTGTCATTTATGTTCCTCATACAGTCACGTCACTCAATACCAAATTTGGTGTATCTCAAGCTAACGAAACGGCCGCGAGCTCGCCATGAGCGTGGCATGTAAATCAAATCATGTTGTTCATGACATGCACGTCCTTATTTGCATATTACCATCTGCCATTTATGTTCGTCATACAGTCACGTCACTCAATCCCAAATTTGGTGTATATCAAGCTAACGAAACGGCCGCGAACTCCCCATGAGCGTGGCATGTAAATCATACTTTTCATGACAATTTAGTCATGATTTTCATGATATGACCAGCCATTTATGTTCGGCATACGGTCATGTTATGCCATACCAAATTTGGTATAAATCCCATTAACAATACGGCCAGGAGAGCACAAAGTCGTAGGCGGCTAGATAGATAGATAGATAGATAGTCAGATACGCTCAAACTCGCCGAAGTTCGCTAAGAAATGCTTCGCATTTAAAAGTTCCGTCGCCAGGCGTCGAACTTACGACCTGTCGCTCTGCAGCGCGCGGCGCGAAACCACTCGGCTACGGGAGCGTACGTTCCTCAGCTTGTTAACGGCAAGCTATTTATATACACCATATACCGTTGGCGGTCCTCAGAGCTCCTCGACTTCAGCGCGTTTTCGTCATCACTAGCGAGATGGCGCGAAGGTGTCACGGAGCGCGCTCTAAAGGTCGTCGCGCCTCTCGCTGGGATGAGCGTGCGCCTCCACGGGGCGTGGTCGCTGGTGCGCGCGCGCTTATCTCCTGATCGGGGCATTCGGGCGCTTCGCACGCCTTGTGTTTCCACCGCAAGTTTGCTTTGAAGTTACAGTGGTTAAAGAGTGCACGAAGGTCGCTTCGTTCGCCGTAGCGGCCGCGTTTACGAATGGAGCGCGCCGCTTACACACGAACTAATAATTGTGGCAGTTGTTCGCGCTCGTCCTGTGTATGCTTGTGCGTTCGTTTCGTGCGTCTTTGTGTTAGAGCAGCGCGCTTTAAATGTCGAGCTGTGACAGTCCGTGCTCGTCTTGTGTATGCTCATTTCGTGCGTCCTTTCTTCTTGAGGTGCGCGCTGCATGTTTCGAGCTGCTTGCCGTTCTTCACGTCACATTACAATTTGTTGCTGGAGCATTCATTCCTTCTCCCTTGTGGCGAAACAATGCACAATAAACGCTTAACTACTTATGTGAATACACGTTTCACTTTCGTGTTATACCGATTCCTTTGACAGAGGGATCAGCCATGTTTTTTTTAAACTCGCTTGGGGGCTCTCCTACAAGCACACTTGCATGGTACCCACTATGCCATAAATCATCATAATTTTTGTGAAATGGGGAAGCGTCCAATATGCCATTATTCGTCTTTCTTTGGAAAAGCGTTGTACCCGCTACACACTTGTAACGCATTATGTGCACTTTGTTGATGCTGTGGCTGACAACGATGAAGAATTATGCCTGAGGCTTTTGTAATGGGTTGGTGCATTGAACAACCCACTCGTTACGCAATTCGCATTGTGTGACGCCTGGTTGTTTCTTTACTGTTCTAAAACGCTTTACAACACATGTTAAGGCGGTTCCTTACCCGACGTGAAGCTTGCAGTATCACTTTAAGGCGAGAACCTTAGATGCCTCATCGGAGGATCACCTCGAGAAACGCAGCGTGCCATACGAATACCCACGTGACTTACGTGAATTTAATAAAAGCAGACAATAAAAAATCAGGGTCCGAGCCAGAATCGAACCAAGGGATAACGCGTGGCAGTCAAGCGTTCTACCACAGTGCGTATTCTTACCAGCTGCCAATTCTTAAAAGTGCTCAGGAAAGACCCCATGAAGCTTCGTCATATCGGGCGAGAAGTCGCCTGTATAGACGCAATATTGCGTTGCAGAAGCGTAATAGGGCGAAAGCCTTTAATGTCTCATGCTCACGTCCGTCCGTCCGCGTCCGCCCGTCCGTGTCCATCCGTCCGTCCGCGTCCGTCCATCCATCCGTCCTTCCTTCCGTCCGAGCCCCAGCACGGTGCCAGGTGGCCGCCGGGGCGCGCAAACGGGCGCCGGTCGTGTCGGACTCTACAGCGCTTGCGCTTTGCTTGCGTAGCGTTGCTGTGCCCAGCGTGTACAATTATGCAAGGAGGGAGACGCGCGCATCGCGTTCCATTCTGACGTACCCCGTCTCGATTGACACAGGCGTTCGCGGAACACACTTTGGAATTTACAAAGTGTCCGTCAATTTAAGCGCTGGAACGCGGATGGCGTCTGCACGATGCGCAAGGCGCGAGAAAATACGAACGCGTGCGAACGGAGGCAGATTAGTCTCGCGTCTCGCTGCGATTCGCGGTAAAAATTTAAACACGAGAACACGCACACATTCCGTTTGTGTGCCATCCCATTGAGAGTGAAAAAGAAAAAAAAGACATGGCATATTCAGTGGAGTGGCCACAAACTTTCACCGAAGACACTTTGGAATGTACAAGGTGTCCTTCAATTTTGTACCTTTTCTGGCACCTGGCGTCACACTATAGGGATAGAGTAATGAGTTGGTGGTTTAACGGTTCCAACCCTTTACAAGAGACGGTGCTATAGATCATCATCGCCATCACCATCTACAGCATCAACAGTAGCCGCCACGGTGGTACAGCAATCCCTGTGCTCGTCTGCTGACCAGAAAGTCGTAGGTTCGATCCCTGCCACGGCGGTCGCATTTTGGTGGTGGCGAAAAGCTAGACGTCTATGTACCTTGATTAAAGGTGGGTGAAATTTCCGGAGATCACCGCTGTGGCGTGCCTCAACAATTATCGTAGTTTTGGGATGTTAATGCCCAACATGTATTATTAAACAGTAGATGGTTTAATGCTTGAAGTTCTGACAAAGGGCTACACAGTAATTCATCATCTTCTTCATCCAGAGTATCAACAGTCTGCGAAGCTTCTTACATGACCTGTGAAGCTGATATGATGGCGGTGATAATGACGAAATAGCCATACCGCATGTTTTGAGCCTCCGAGTAGCGTAATGCATGAGGTAACTTGGGAGATTTTTTTGGATGACAATATCATGTGTTCATTGAATCCATCTCGAAGCTACCTAAGCTCGCAACCATCATTTGCCCGCGCAGGGAACCGTCGAGTGCTGGTTGACTTCAACAAGACGCCCGGCTTTCAGGAACTGGGGCTCCCGGACGGCATGACCATCGACGTCAACGACAAGATATGGATGGCGTGCTTCGAAGGCAGTGCCGTTATCCAGATTGACCCTGAGACTGGTGAGATGTTCGCGCCTCTGTGGGGTTTGTACCACGGCCAGTTCGGTAAAAAAAAATGCTTGGTTGATCCCTCCGTCACACGAAATGCGTAGCGTACTTTTACGGAAGTGTTTAGCCGAAGTGTAGCCGAATTAGTTTACGTGCACCTAGACACAGCACCCAAAGTTGGCATCAACAAGTGCATAATAAACAGTGATACGCGATGTGCACCCATTCAAAGCGTAGTCAATTGAGGACAGAAACGGCAAGGTGTACGCTCGCCAGTTATAGGGTAACCTGTGCATCTGCTGATGCATGAACTACCATACAGCGCTTCATGAACGTGAGAGGCAAAGTTGGTGGCTTGAGCCGTGAACGCGCGAAGGTGTTCCGACACCCACTGGCGTATCTTTCGCGGAGAAGGTGTCAGATATATAAGGGACAACTGGCACACGTAGCCGCGGACCGAGAGGTTATGGGTTCGTCTGCAGGTGCATCCGCGTCAACGAAACTTATTAGATGCCAAGCAGCTTAGATCGGAGTTCAATCCGGTGGTGGTGTGCGTCCTGACCACCCTTATTGAGCATGCGCCTACTCTCTCTTCCACTCTCCTCCTTTACGCAAGTGTTCGGTCGCCTTCTCTCCTTCTCCCCCCGCGCTGCAACCGTTGCAGCCGCGCACTCTCTGCCTTTACGCAGGCGTTCGGTCGCCTTCTCTCCTCTCCTCCCCCCGCGCTGCAGCCTGTAAACCCACTCCCTCCTCTCCCTCCCCCCATTTCATATAAGCGCGTGCGCTCGGTCGAGGAAGCCTCGCTTGAATCGCCCAGTCGCTCCGTCGCTTCCCGGTCGCTGCAGTTGTCTCGAAAGCCTCGCTACCCTCGCCGCAGACTCGCGTTGTCTGTCTGTAGGGGAAGCGGTAGCTCGACGCCGACGCTTGGCTTCGACGGCCGAGTGAACGTAAACGGAAACTTGGCGTGCACCCCCAATGCTGTTTCGCATCCCCTCATGGTTCCCTTCAGTGGGAGATGGTGTAATTTTTCTTCTAGTTTTTCTTTGTCATATGTTCGTGTGCGTTTACCAACGTCAATTCTATGATGGAAATGACGTCACTGAAGGCTTGATGGACCACGGCATAAAACAATTTCGTGTTAAAAAAGGAAAAGGAGGGATTGATCCCTTCGTCCTAGGAATCGGAATCCAACACGAAAGTAAAGCGTGCCTTTACAGAGGTAATTGAATGTTTACTGTACATTGATATAGTAGAGAATATACAGGGTGTTTCAAGAAATGTGTCCAATATTTTCAAAAAATCAGCAAACTGCGATATTTGCTCGCTGTCTTCACAATTCCTTTTTCTGTAGCAACTTGCATCTTAAGATGGCTAAAGACGTCATTTGGGACAGTAATTAAGAAAATTAAATTAACTAACTTTTTAATTAGTGAAGTTATGCGGTTATGTCAAATGGGAGAATTGAAGTCCTTCACGCGGGCTGCGGGAAGGACTTCAATTTTTTTCAAGGACTTCAATTCTCTTTTTTGACTTAACGGCCTAACTCCGCTAATTAAAAAAAATCACAGCATATTCACGAAGTGAATGATGGTGAGTGGGCGAAGCTCGGAGGGGTCATTCGGGAAACCGTGAATCCCCCCCTTAAATTGCCCACTCGATAATGCAAAGACGTGACAACACGTGTCACGTCTTTGCATGATCCTGGGTGTTCGATCGTGAGCTGGGCACGAGCGTCGCCGACTTGTGTTCCGGGCGCTCCCAGCCGCAGCGACAACGTCAGTTCACGTTCCACGACACGGGAAGACGATGCCACCTACTCAGACGCCGAAGTCCACACCAGTGCCCGACGCAACGCCTCGCCTCCGCATGCATCGACACAGAACGCTGCTGTGAGTTGTAAAAGCCACGCGTCCTTGGCGATGGGTTGTGCCGCCGTCAGTACCGGAGCCGCCGCATGCTCCGCAGATACCGGCTGCCCTGGTTTTGCAAGCGACTCACACGAGAGCACTGTGGAGCTGACTACCTCCTCTCTGGTGAAGTTCACCTCACCGTTGATCACGATGGAGTCTACCTCCGGTGCTCGACTCCGAGTACCGCGTCTGCCCGACGATCC
Organism: Rhipicephalus appendiculatus; assembly: GCA_030522465.1. Taxonomy (NCBI): domain Eukaryota; kingdom Metazoa; phylum Arthropoda; class Arachnida; order Ixodida; family Ixodidae; genus Rhipicephalus; species Rhipicephalus appendiculatus. Next base: position 6,836 of record JALIZH010011765.1, read on the forward strand.
CAATTATAACAGCGCTATCTATCCTCTTTATTCGTCAATTATACGAAAACCACTAACGCCATCTAGTGATATAATTTCCAAGGACATATACACACAACGCCATCTAGTGAGCAATTCTTAAAACTAACTAGAAATGGCTACTACAACATACTATTACAGAGGAGGGAACGACCCACACCCGAAGCAGCATCGCCCCTAAAAGTTAATTAATTTAGCTTTCTTAATTACTATCCCAAATCATGTCTTCAACCATGTTAAGATGCCTGCCGCTAGGGAAAAAGCAATTGTCAAGACAGCGAGCAAATGCCGCATTTTCCTGGTTTTTTAAAAATATTGGACACATTTCTTGAAGCACCCTGTGTATCGCTGTTTGGCTGCTATAACATCGTTTAACGTGGATGCATTGACGTTGACGCTTGGTGGTACTTCTCCATCCCGACGATGAACGTCCATGACCAATGATTCAACAAACCACTGTAGTAGCTGATTATGATGATGATGATGTCGTAGGTGTAGATGTTAACGGCGAGAGCGTAATCAGAGAAAGAGGCGTGATAGCCAAAAAGCGTCGCATATTGGACGCAGAACTTGGGCTAAGGTTGCCATCCCGCGGCATGTTAAAGTGTGATTGAACACCACAGTCGGACTATAGGGAAACGCTAAGCGCGTCGCGTCACCCCTGTAGCCCGGCCGCGATTTCTCTCGGGGCGAGCGTAATTGAGGAACGCGACATTACACCCACGTGAGGCAGGCTCGCGTGGCAGAGCTATTTTTGGTTTGGATGGGCGCTATGAGCAAGGCCGACGCTTCGGCAAAGGTCGCCATCTCGCGGTGTGTTAGGCTTGATAAAATTGCACTTTTTTTTTAAATGCTCCGAATCGGACGGACGCGTTGCAACACGTGTTGCAGATGCTAATCGCGGAGGCCGCAGTAATCATTAATTACGTTACTTTACCGCTCCAAGAGGGCGACACCACCCCGCCGTCCAAAAAAAATGCCCCCCACCTCCCCGAAGGGAATCGTGAGGAAATGCGAATGCATTTCGCGCGCGCTTCACTCCATTTATATATACGTGCGAGCGAGCGGACGGGAGAGTGGGGCGCAGGGAGGAGAGAGAGCGAACGGCGAGAGAAGGAGCGGTGAAGCACTGCACCTACCCTCTCCTACACTCTCTCCACGCACGCGGGAGCTCCGCCGAGCTTCCGCGATGCGAGCGCCCTCACACACCAGAGCGCGCTCCTCCTCTCCACTCACTCTCCGCTACTACGCCCGCACCACCTGCTCCGGTTGCTAGGGGCGAGGATAAGCGTGCGCGCCCGCAGCTGTTGCTATGGGAGAGGGAGTGAGAGCGGAGAGATAACACCTGCCGGCGCGCACACCTCCTCAACCTATCCTCCTCCTCCTCCTCCGCGGACAACGCCGGACAACGCCGGATGCCTGACATAGCCCGACTAAGAAATGCATTCGCATTTAAAACACTGTGAGAGGAAAGTGTGAGATATAAAAGGCGCGTTTGTAAAGCAGCTAGAGTCTGTGGCCGTGGCGCAGTGGATAGCGTGCTCGGCATTTGTTGCGCGGCACACAGAGGTCGTAGGTTCGATGCTCACTGACAGATATTTCTTTCTTTGACATATGATCATGTACATTTTTTCGACGTCATTTCTGTGGCGGAAATACGTCACTGAAGTCTGGCTGGACACCGGCATGAAACAATTTCATGTTAAAAGAAGAATCAAGGTGTGGTCTGTTGCGTGCCCTTCTTGAGCGTGGCTATATCTCTACTTGCTCAACTCGCATGAAAATGTCAACACAACATTCCCGCATGGCCCCTTGTGCTTCAGTACGATGCAAGAAGCAGCACCTTTTTTTTAAGAGCGAAGTTCCTTAGGCCCGCACGCCGCCGTCGCCGCCGTCGAAGCTCCCTACAACATAGATGCGACGCCGGCGCGGAAAGAGAATAAAACGCCGCGCACGCCGAACGCCCAGTGGTTTGTTTCTAGTGCGTCAGAAATTCGAGGTTAAAATAAAAGAAATAAGCTAGCTCTGTGCACAACTGATTATTAGAGGCCGGATTTTTAGGCACTAAAAAATTGCGGTTTAGGCGCCAAAAACAGGCAGGCAAAACATAGTTTTAGGCCCCCCAAAATCGCAAATATAGGCACAATAAATATTTGCAAAAACTCAAATTTTTGAAGAGACACGTGTGCGCCCTGTGTATACGACAGGAAAGCAAACAAATGTTATTGTTTATGATGGCACAAAGGCGCCATTGGTTTAACATAGCCATGCTATTGTCCGTTTTCCCGCACGGTTTCCAGAACACGGTCTCTTCTTTTATTGTCCAGCATTGGTGAGTTTAGTGTCCTCCGTCGAATAAACACGCTTCTGGGTCTCTTTCTTTTAGGCATGGCTGAGAAGGGCAGCCCAGTAGCCAATAGCCAGACCGCTAAAAGGCAAGAAAGGTCTTTTAGCCTCGTATTGGCCGGTGAACACCTTAAAGGGCCCCTTACCAGGTTTGAGCATTTCGAGCTGTCAAGTGTAATGCATGGCGCTTACGATCACGTCTGCCAAGATTTGCAACGCTACGCGCCCCGGAAAGAGGTGAAATGTCAGACTAAACGCCGCTTGCGCTTGATCTCACGGGCGCGCGCACCAGTATGGAGGAGGTGACGTACAACAAGGAATGGTCCTGCGTATACGTCGGAGTAGTACGTGTCACTGCGAGAATTATTCGAGGCGACATGTGTAATTTGTGCAATCTGTTGCTTGAATATAAGAATGAAAGTTGTAGAATTATGAAAACATACAAACGGAATCTGTGTGCGTTTTTATTTATTTTTTTTACTTCGAATTGAGCGTCATGCGAGACTAAGCTGCCTCGATTTCGCTTGCGTCCGTGTTCTCGCCGTTGCCGCGTCGTGCCGGCGCCAGCCCAGACAACGCTTGGCGTGTTTTTGATGCATCGTCCCTTACAGCAGTTCCAGCGGTGCGACGCGCTGTGTCTTGGTAAGGATATATCATCCATGCCAGCCTCTCCAAGCGCTCAGATGGATCCATCCCACAGAAACAGGCAGTACACTATAGAGAGAACGCCGAAACGATACAACACCGCTTGTGTGCACGACCTGGCTTGGCCATGTCATGCGCACACAGTGTAACCTTGCGTTCGCATGACGTGTTGATGCGTACTGCGTCGTGTGATCTTCCGGCTCCGAGTTGCTCCGATACCGAAGAGGGCAGGAAAGAAATTTGGCTTGCGAGTGGCAAAGGTTTCAAGCTCACCTACCAGCATCATGCTTTCGCGGCTCGTAATGAACCAATTAAAAAATTCTTGCTGTACAAAGCTCTTCATTGGGCACGCAACAACTTCCAGTGTCTAACTAAAATTTAACCTGGTTAAGCGCCCTTTAAGAAGTAAATTACAAACAAAACAAAAGCCGAGTGCACATATGATTTTTTTACCTACACTCAACATTCCCCTCACGGCACTCCATGCATGGTTTCGCATTCGTTCTCCATCTTCCAGCTGCTGCACAGAGGCACCTACTATTTTCTGCCCCAACCACACCCAGGTCTTCAAGGAGGTGCTTCAGTTCCTTGGGAACACTTGACTGGAAAACCGGCTGTAAAAGCCGCCCGCCACGTCCTCGGCCACGGACGCCACTCTCCTCTTTTCTCCTCTCCTCTTGCCACCTTTATTTTCCTCTCCTCATTGCACTCTATACGCTGGGACGTGCTCCCATTTAGGGTAGCAGAAATAGCGCCTTTTCCTCTCCTCCTCCTGCTCTCCCCGCTCCAAACGCTCGCGCCATGTCAGTGCGGTGGGGTAAAGTGGCCGGCGCGTCCCATTTCACTGCTGCTAGCGGTTGCTTACCGGAAGTTTTTTGAACTAGGGAACTAGGTTGTGGCACCCCATTTCACTGCTGCTAGCGGTTGCTTACCGGAAGTTTTTTGAACTAGGGAACTAGGTTGTGGCACCCCAGAGAGTTCCGAAACGTCAATTTTGCCCGGTAACATGAATTACGGTCTCAAACTGTACTCGAAAGCAAAATTTGAGCTTAAATAGTGCTCATATGGGCGCCGTTTTTGAAAATAGGCATTTATAGGCACTTATAGGCATTTAGGCACAAACCCCCAAAATAGGCATTTATAGGCACTATAAAAACACTATAAAAGTCCTCCTTAACCCCTGATTCGTGCTCATATATCAAAGTGGCACGATAGGAACGCAAGGAACAAAATAGGCATTTGCCTATAATCCGGTCTCTACTGATTATAATGGTCGTCTTCACTTTCACCACCTTTATCGTGGATTGTGAAATGGCAATCATAATACTAGCGCACTACGGGCGCTTTGTCGAAGGTGTAGTAGCATACGCTCTCCCACCCGGCGCCGGCGCAAAAAAAAACAATGAAACGCCGAGCGCGGCGTTCCGTCGCCGCCGTCGAAGCTCCCCGCCGCATCACCGCTTGCCCCGCTCTCCCACCTGTGTCCCTCTCCCTGCGATGCGCACGCCGCACACTCGCTCGCTCAGTCATTCCCACCACCGAGCGCAGCAGACGCTCTCCCCACCCACTGTCCACCCTACCGCCTTCATGAAAGCCAGCAGCGAGATCGAGATCAGGCGCATGGTCCTTTGCGTCCCTATTCTAAGGAGCTTTGCTCATCGGTTGTATTCGTACAAGGAACAACTGCTAGTATTTTAGATGCGAAGCATCTCTTTGACTAGGCTGTGTAACGCTGTCCCTCCCTCCGTGCGTGCGTACGAACGTGCCGCAACGCGCTCCCCTCGCCGCAGGTGTTGGAGCGGTGCCAAGTAGGTCACGCCGCAGCAGCGCGCACTGCGAGGGGAGCGGGACGTCACTCTCTCCCTCGCCTGCCGCGCGCTCGCCTCGAGCGCTGTCTCGAGGAGACGCTGATTGCGGCGAGGCGTGTCGACGCGCGCCTCTTATACACTCCGTTTGGGACCTATAGGGGGGCGCCTTGAAAACCGCGCGCAGCGCCACGAGTGGTGCGGCGGGCGTGCAACGTTGAGAGCCGTAGCAGACAGCAGCGCACGGTGGCACAGGCGCCCGTAGCCGGCGCGTTAGCGCTTCGAGCTGGATTTAAAGATATCGTAGTGGGACATATATATTTTTTCTGCCGCGATGCCCCCATGAATAAGGGGGAAAACCTGCACGACAGCGGCCCCGTTTTCCACGTTAGTGAGCGCCTTGCTGAGCGTAACTGACGGCTAAATGCGTGCGTCAGGTGTGTGTAATGCAAGATGCTTACTCCATAACTGCCGCGGTAAGCTGCCATTCTTTCACACTTAGAATATTATTGGTGCGTGCCCACTACACGCGTGCTTGCAAAATACTCAGGGCATTTAGAATTATCGACGGCTCCACGCCGTGGAAATCACGGTGAGTGGCCGGGCGGCGTGCTCCTTCGTTGCGGTTTCGTTCCACAGTGATTTGCAGCCACCGAGTCTCGCAAAGTGCTTTGCTTGAAATTGTCGCGGCATCATCGCTCATCATGATCATAGTCTTTACCTCACCGCTCGCGCTGCTCATGCTAAGAGCTTGAGGCGCGGGCGAGAAAGAGAACGTGCTACGATTTCGGTCAGAGAGTACGCCGAAGCCCCGTTTTGTCTTTCGCTTCACTTTGTAAAGTGGCGACGACGACAGCACGGTCACCGTCACGTATCTCATTCACTACACCTCTTGCGTTGTTTATGTTGCTTTCCTAAACACACTGACATGCACATATCCGTCGCTATAGCACTCGCAAAGCTTCGTTTTTTTGTACAGACCCTGCAGTTCTGCTACTCTGCGTCTTAACTTGATCCTACCGAGTGCGCATAGCGCTGCTGGGCGACTAGTTGTGTTCGCAGTAATATGCTACGTAACTCAATTTGCCACTTAACTGATGGTCCTATCAACCCAGGAAAGCACTAATTGACCTCGCATTGCATTCCCCAAAACTGCGAAAGGTATACAGCGAGTTAATAATTAAGGTTCATTAAAATGTCTAGAGCTGAATTATAATTCAGCTCAAGACTGATGGAACGTATGCAAGGCATTTTATAAAATGACTTGCATACGTTTCTTTTCTCACCAGCTCTATGACAGCAGGAACATCACGCAAGATCATTGCACCTGCAGAGGTGCTGTCTCAGACCAATTCCAAGCATGCAGCGGCAGAACGCGAGACGGTAGAGGGAGCGGGAACCAAACATTTTTTTCGTCGCAAAGCCGTGATCCACTTATATGTCGCTGCCCAACAAAGCAGGGACGAGTCGAGAAACTGTGAAACGTCGTTCCCGCAGGACACGACGTGTACCTGTTGGTACAGTCGACTACGCAGCAGTTCATTGATTACGATAAACTACGTGCCAGCGGGCGTGGGAGAGCGTTTGGTTCTGCTCGGGCTCTCAACGACTGTCTGCTCTGACGGCCGCGCGGCGGCGCGCCAGTCGCAGTGAACGGAGTGTATAGTCGCGGGAGACTTCAACGTTGACGTCAGCGGAGGAGGAGGAAAATGGCTCGTCGATTACATGCGTGACGTGCAATCGCTGAAGTGCGTGTCGGCGGAACGGAAACTACCCACCACGATAAGGGGAACGTGCATCGATCTGGTCTTTGCCAACTTCGACGTCGAATGTCTGCAGGAACCTCTCAGCGTGCACTTCACCGATCACAAGGCCGTGGTAGTCAAGGCGAAACGCGCGCGAGCTCCGGTCCAGCGCCCGTGTCCACTCTGAAGAAACGACAAGACCTACGCCAGCCATCGCTTCAAACGAATCTTCCAGCGCTCACCGCAGCACCCGCGTTAGCGCCGTTCAACCCGTGACGCCACCCGTGCGCAACGCTGCTGCTTCGCATCCCATCAGGGTTCCCTTTGGGAAGATGGTGTGAATGTTTTTTTTAATTGAGTGGCCATGGAAGAACATAGAGGCGGACCAGTGTAGTTGCTCGAAAACGAAATATATCTTCGAAAACGCAGTGATACAGCTATATAATTGGAATTATTACGGAACAACGCCAACAGACGACACATATAGAATAAAAGACAATGACGTCGGACGATTCTTCCCCTGTTTACTTTATTGATTATCTTCGTGCGCATGGTCCATCCGCGCTGTTCCGCTGTACTATAGCACCTGTACTCGCCCAAATGTGAACCTCCTTGCAGTATGTAGGCCAGATCATTTTCTTGTAAAGGCGACACACACACCACTTGCGTTCACTTGCTTTCTATGATGGTTTGAGTCAATGATGAATTGAGGACGACGCAGCGAGCGATGGAAAGGAAGATAACAGGTGTAACCATAAGAGACATGAAGAGAGCAGAGTGGGTCAGGGAACAAAGGGGGTTAAGGATATCATAGTTGAAATCAAGAAGAAATGGACATGGGCCGGGCACGTAGCACGTCGGCAGGATAACCGGTGGTCATTAAGGGTAACTGACTGGATTCCAAGAGAAGGCAAACGCGTGAGGGGGAGACAGGAAACTAGGCGGGCAGATGAGATTAAGAAGTTTGCGGTTATAACGTGGCAGCAGAAAGCACAGGACCGGGTTGATTGGCGGAACATGGGAGAGGCCTTTGCCCTGCAGTGGATGTAGTCGGGCTGATGATGACGATGTTTTGCGATTTCATTCATGCTTACATTTGGGATTCCTTGGAGTTCAGTTGAACGTTTTAGAGCGCAGCTCTTATAGGCACCAGTTCTTGCGATGAGCGGCATCGCCGTTGTCCGTGTAACCGATAGAGCGAACGAAGATGAAAGGAAACGGAAAATAGCGCGAAACACAGGACAATGACAGAGACGGACCAAGCGCTGTCGTACAACCAAGGGTCGTAAGGGCAGCGCTTGGTCTGTCTGTCATTGTCCTCTGTTTCGCGCTGTTTCCGTTTCCTTGAATATGTGCGAGCCGGAATATGTACGAGCCGGGGGGCTTAGTCCGTACCTCCTCCCGCACCCCGCGTCCGACACCACCACAGCACATGCGCGTCCCCTACCCCCCCCCCCCTCTCTCTCTCTCTCCTATGCTCACCCCATTTCCTTCCTCTAGGAATCCTCTACTCTACGGAGCGGCGCCCGCTGCCCGCGTCCGACACCACCACAGCACATGCGCGTCCCCTCCCCCCCCTCTCTCTCTCTCCTACGCTCACCCCCCTTTCTCTCCTCTAGAAATCATCTACTCTACGGAGCGGCGCCCGCGTCCCACACTCCCCACAGCGCATGCGCGTCCCCTTCCCCTATTTCTCCTCTCCTACGCCCACCTCCTTTCTCTACTCTAGGAATCCTATACTCTACGGAGCGGCGCCCGCGTCGCACATCCCCACAACGCATGCGCGTCCTCTCCCCTCTCTCCTCTCCTACGCTCAACCCCTTTCTCTCCTCTTGCAATCCTCTACTCTACGAAACGGCTCCCGCACCCCCACAGCGCGTCCCCTCCCCCCATCTCTCCTCTCCTAGGGTCCCCCCCCGTTCTCTCCTCTAGGAATCCTCTACGGAGCGGCGCTCACGACAGGGGATGCGACAGCTGCATACTCCGCTGGGGGGCGCCACGGTAGTTCCGCGGTATGAAAATGACACGAGGATGGCTTGGTGGGCTAGTTGGTAATGCATCATGAATGGCTACAGCGCACATAAAGACGGGGACAACAGAAGGATGCCTACGGCCTTCGTCTTGTGCATCCTTTGTCTTGTGCATCCTTATGTTGTCCCCGTCTTTATGTGCGCTGTAGCCATTCATGATGAAAATGACGGAGCGCGCGCGCCTCATTCTCTCTCCTGTGCAGCGCCGCGATGAGCGTCCGGGCCGCTGCCGCGAAACGGGAGCGGCGACGTTTCTCCCGCTCAAGCTAATTATCTCCCCGCTGCTTCGCATCCACACATAGTTCCCTTTAGCGGGAGATGGGGAAGTTTTTTTACCATGAGAGCCGGCGAGCTGCTGTGTTAGCGTCTGCCTCGTGCCTGCTCCCGCTTTTTAGGGGCGAAGCTCCTTAAGGTCGAAGCTTGTACATCACTCTCCCAGTGTCCCGCGGTGTAGCCACGCTAGTGCAATGACGATGACGCTGCCATCACGGCACAGCACATGCAAGGTAACCATTATACGCCATGACGATGACGATGAAGCTGATGACCATGAAGAACAAGCGCGTTGCAGACCACACATTCTCTTTGTGCGATCATGGCACAGCACATGGAATGTACCACTATACGTCATAACTATGACGATGACGCTGATGACCATGAAGAACAAGCGCGTTGCAGACCACACATTCTCTTTGTGCGATCATGGCACAGCACATGGAATGTACCACTATACGTCATAACTATGACGATGACGCTGATGACGATGAAGAATAAGCGTGTTCCAGACCACACATTCTCTTTCTGCCATAGATGAAAACGATCGTGAACGCGCTCTCGCCTGCGAAAGGCAAAACGACAACGCCGACAACAAGCTCCTACCCCGGAGTTGAGGATGCGGGAAGCGGTGGCTCAACGGCGAAAACGCATTGTATATACTGTACACACGCGTTGTCACTCATTTACATGCGCGAGTGGGCAATGTCGTGGGTGATTTACGGTGAGAACGATCCCCAGTGCTTCGCCCACTCGTCATCATTCACTTCGTGGAAATGCGAAATTTTTTTTGTGATAGCGCAACGCATACCTCTTGCGCACGGGCTCGAGAAAGTGGGTTGACCTGCGAGCAGTGGCGTAGCCAAGGGGGGGGGGGGGGTCGGGTCGGGGGGTGCAACCCCCCCCCCCCCGAAATTTTTCAATTTTGCTTGCGTGTATATAGACGCACACATACAAACGCACGCACGAACATACATAAAGTATGGTTGAACCCCCCCCCCCCCCCCCCAAAAAAAAAATACACCATCTCCCGCTAAAGGGAACCATGTGTAGATGTGAAGCAGCGGGCGCTAACGCTTACACTGGCGGTGGCGTTGACGCTGGCGCTATCGCAGCGTTGCGCAGGAGAGAAAACTGAGGAGGCGCAAAGCACGCAGTGATGGAGCGGTGTTTCCTACTGGAACATGCCAATCGCTGCTAATGGGCAATGAGAGACAGAAGACTCCGACTGGACACAGAGACCCGCAGTCGGCTTTTAGTTAACGCGCACGCTGCGAATTTTTATTGTTCAACAACGCACAGGAGAAATATCCCACCGGCACCACATTGGAGGTCAAGATCCATTGCCATATATACGGGATGGACAATGAACGGTTGTGCAGCGCGAGCAGTCGGTTTTTTCAACCAAGAAACTCGCTAGCAGACGCTGCCTGCGTCGGCGTCTCGAGGCGAGAGAGGGGGGGGTAGCGTAGGAGAGGAGAGAGAGGGGGGGGCGCGCATGCGCAGTGGGGGGTGTGGACGCTGTGGGCAGGGATGCCTAGAGGAGAGAGGGGGGGAGCGTATTAGAGGAGAGAGAGGGGGGGGGACGCGCATGCGCAGTGGGAGCGCGGGGAGGGATGCCTAGAGGAGAGAGGGGGGGAGCGTAGGAGGGGAGAGAGGAGGGGAGGCGCATGCGCAGTGAGGGTGTGGTTGCCGCGGGGAGGGATGCCTAGAGGAGAGAGAGGGGGGAGAGGAGGTTTTTTTTTTTTTTTTTTTTTTTTTTTTTGAAAGGTTTGCGCATGCGCAGTAAGGGTGGTCACGCCGGCACACCACCACCACCACCACCACCACCACCGGATTAAGCTTCGCCATAAGATGCTTCACATCTAAAAAATTTCTGGCTACGCTCCTGCCTGCGAGGCTTGGTAGAAGACGTGCGTTGGTCGAAGGGACACTTCGTGTGCGGAACACTTTATCGGACACTTAAAGGGCCCATAAACCACCCAGAGGTTGAAATTTAGTTGTGGCACGGCCGCTGGATAAAAAAGAAGGTCGTGGTTGTGGCGTTGCAGTTGTGCACGAGTCTACGGCGAACGCTGGTGGACTTGCGCGTGTTTGCTTGTTTCGCTCTTTCCGTCGCTACGCTGCGTTCGTCGGCGCATCTGTCCGCAGCGTCCGATGTGAAAACGCAAGGAACACGCTCACTCAAGCAGAAATCAGCTTTCTGTTCGCCCACTGACAGCGTCCGTTGCTAGAGACGTCACATACTTGACGACGGCCGTTGCGGATAACAGAGAGCATGGCAGAAAGACACGTAAAGGAGCGCGCGAACATCTGAGCATGGTTTAGGGGCCCTTTAAAAACCCTTTATAATCCGGCATGGCGTTTGCGCCAGCCAGCGGCGGCGGAGGTTGGTGATGCCAGGTTCACCACGTTACGTTAACGCGAAAACCGAGCATTCTACACTACCACTCGCGCAGCGCTACTTCACCCTGACGCATAAGCATTTGCTCAACTTATCGCACAGTCAAAACACCTAAATAGTTGCGCTCAGAATCTAAATCATCGGGGAATTTTTCAGAGCTATTTATTTTGGTTGCACGTGATGAAACCATGATATCGTTATGAAGCATATCGTAGCGGTGGACTTGGCAATACTTTATACTTTATACTTTATTAACCTTTGCAAACAGGAACAATGTAGTACAGAATTGGCCTGCCAAAGCCACATTGGGCTTGAGGGGCAGAGCCGACAGACAGCGGACAACAGGAATGGCTTAGCCTAAGACCACACGAATACACAACATTTTTTTTTTCATTTAACCTGCAAAATATAGAACCGCGTGTACAGCAATGCATGAGGAAATAAAACTTGCTGTTACATGTGACGTCACCTAGCCTTGTGAGAGTTAACAATTCGTACTTGCAATAACCACAATACAGCAATACAACACCATCAGATTTTCGGTGGTATAGAAGAAAAAAAAAGAAAAAAAAAGAGATAAGCGGAAAAACCAAGAAGCACAAAAGAACATAAGATTTACCATCTCGAGTTTTTTTAAAGGGACACCCAAGAGAACAACGATTTCTCTCGTATAAGTAAATTAGGCTTTCACAATTCCAAAATTGTGGAAGCCTAATTACTACGCCTGGTAAGCAAGACAACGTGCAATTGGGAAGCATTGGGAATTGGGAACCATGAAGTAGTTGATGAAGTTGCCACCTACAGAAGCTAAGATTGCGCGCGCACTACCCACTCACCAGTGGCGAGGCGGACTCATTGAGGCGTTGAAGCACCCTCTTCGTCTTGCTTTCTCGCACACGCTCCCGGGCTTTGTAACCGAAAACTTTGTCAGCACCGCGCGCGCGCGTTGTTTCGACACACCCCGACACAATGTAGGAGCAGATGTGCGCTTTGTAAACAAGAATAAGGACGACAACAACGACCGAGGAAGTTACATGGCTTTAGCTACGCAATAAAAGAGCAATACAATTGAAAGAGCGCTTCTCAGCCCATATAAAACCGGAAGTCGGTTTTGAAACCTCTTCTCTGAGTTTTTCAATCGAAGTTGAAACAGGCCAGAATAGGTCTTAATTGAGGAAGCTCTCATAGGCCTTGTGGAAAAATCGACCTGGTAAGGTAGGTGCTTTGTTACACGTTACTATATGCCGGCAGACGCAGCTGTGCATTTCGGTAGAACTGGTGCCACAAAATGGAAGCGCACATGTGAAATGTAGCAGACGGCTTTTCTGCTTGCTGACGTCATAGCTTCCGTACACTTCTTCACATTGTTCTCACGTAATTACTTCATTATGTCGTCACACACAGGATTTGTACATCTTGGCGGGAATTATAACCCACCGAGAGCGTTCATATAATTGCTATCGCAATAACAACGATGTCTTTGGCTCGATGTGAGTAGTCGATGTGGTTGGCATTGCTGCCTGATAGAACCACACATGTGTGTGTTTTGGAGCAACGGCTGGCAGCAAGTTCTGCGCCGATTCTATCTTGAACATCCCGTTAATGAAAGTATGAAATTGTAGCTCGGCAAGAAGCATCCTATAAGTTGCTTACTAACTACAATAGTCCGCTGAAATAGCATGTCGGTAATCTACAGACATTTGTATGAATTGTTGCGGTCTTTCACAGGTTACAAACATTTAGCGTGTCTGACTGGGGTCGGTAACCTATCTTTCGACGTCACTGTGCAGTTTACATTCCCTTTTAAAGCGCAGCTCTTAGGCAACCGCTCCTGCGTTCCTAACCAGCAGAGCGAACTCGGAGCGCAGCGGAGGATGAAAGACATCGCTAGAGAGGGAAGCGCCAAAAAGAGAGAACGACAGTTCACGAAGACAGGTTCCGAGGCGATCACCCACGGCGCTACAGTAGTGCGCGCCGTCGTGCAATTGCCGATGACGTCACCATTAAGGCATGAGGCGAGGGCGTCAACCGATGTCATATTTGCAAGTAAAGCGCTGCTTGAACGGAGGCCTGTCTGCGTCGGCTGTTGTGGAACGCGCCCACGCGCTGCCTTCCGCGGTCTCCCTGTTAGCGAGGCAATCGTGCTACGCTCCGTCTGTGGCGGTTGATGTTAAATGGACTGCGCGAAATGGTTCGCGCCACTCACGCTAGCTAGTCACGGCGTTCACTTCTTTATGTAAACCGTGTACCTATATATAAAATAGTCTCAGCCAGTTCTTTCTGAAGAATGAGCAATGCAACTGGTGGAAGTGCGTCGTCTACCGCTGCTCCTAACCGGGCTGCCCGAGCAGAGGCTCCACGCCGCCGACGCCAGAATCGAGATGCGCGGCGCTGAACTAGAACATATCGCAAAATCAAACCACCGAAACAGCTGCGCCCAGAATTCGCATTATGCAGTATCATAATCGTCAGTGAATTTTTTATTTCTGCATGACTCGAAGGTCGCGCGATTGAATCCCGGCTGCGACGGCTACATGTCGATAGCGGCGAAATGCTAAGGACCCGCGTGCTGAGATTTAGGCGCACGTTAAAGCAACCCAGGTGGTCAAACCGTCCGGAGCCCTCCACTAGACGGTGTCTCTCATAATCACGGCATGGTATTGGGACCTAAACCCCAACAAACATTACTTCTTTTGATTTCCGCAGCCAAGATCCTGACAAGGATAGACTTTCCGGCCAAGTACACCACGTCGTGCTGCTTCGGGGGCGAGAACTACGACGTCCTGTACGTCACGACAGGCAGCTTTCGCCCAGACGCCAAAAGGCCCGAGGATGGACGACTATACAGGGTTACAGAGCTGGGAGCAAAGGGCAGGGCAGCCTACGAGTTTGCCGGTTAGCCGCACTTGGCGGGGTGCTGACAGATGGACGGCAGAACGCGGCATCCCTGATTCCCAGTGCACCCTTGAATCATAGAGGCCGCGATTTGCCGGGGTTAGATATGGTGAAGCGCAAACTCGACCTAGGCATTCGAAGCGCTACCTCCAACTGGCTTTATTACGTACAAAAATGCGCATAAAAGCACACTTTTGAACGGCTTTTCTTGCGAAATAAATCTATTCACATTCCGCGTTTTCCATTTTTCTGTGCTGCCCTCTGTCGTTTTGTTAAAGGCTGTAGGCAACGCCACCTAGAAAAATTATTCAGGCATGGCGTCTCCGGGCATGGCGTCTGACGTCACTCAGTTTTGACCCTCGTATCCTGCCGAGTAGACGTGCGCATGCATGCTCCCGCTTTTGGAAAGAGCAGGATTGCGAAGCCTGACGAAGCCTGTCGTGGTGTGCCGGTATTTCTCTTGGCGACTGCATGAAGATGACAGCGTTTTTCCGCGTCTGTGAAGTACTGCGTGGTGATGTGATGTGCTTCGTTCACTGAATGTTCGCGTAGTTTACACCTGCAAGCTCTCCCAATGAGTCAGTGCTGCGGGCCCAACTGTCGCCGCTATTGATAAAGCCCGAGTGCTTTCATGCCCCAAGGACGACCAAAAGGCGAAATGACGTCGATATGCATTGTCTGCGTGATTCGAAGGTATGATCTCTATTTGTTTTAAAAGCACCACTTCTAACACGTTTGGTTCTTTCTGCAAAATGATGTCGTGTGCGCTTCTGACTTGTTAGCGTAAGTCTTGACATTAGGCACTTTTAGCTAAGTGTTGCTGACGCTTCCCCCCCGCGATAACGTAGCGTCCCGAGACAGTGCTAGGAACTGCATAGATATCGCGTTTTCTACGAGCGCGTTTGCCAAGACGTGGTCTGCTTGGCTGCAAAACGATGGCGAAACGAAATAGGCGCACCTTCACGCTCCGCTCAACTGACTTCACAAATGGACCGAGAGATGCGTTTTACTTTCCGCTGCTCGCACCCCGAACACATCGAAATGAAGCATTAAACACGCGTGGCAATATATTTTAAAACAGGCGTTTTTCCTTCAAGGTCGGTAAACATTTCACCGATTTGCACGTAGCACCGCGGGCTTATTGTAACACCTCCGATGACTTTGTTGAGAAAAGGGAAGGAGCGCTGGTGTGTGGCGTCGAGCGTCTGTTGTGTACGACGTAGTATTTCTTACCGCTGCTCCGACCGTTTTTTTTTTTTTTTGCGATATTATAATTAGGCGCCAGTCTCGCTAGCACCTTCGCCCAATTTATTTTCTTGAGATATGTACTGCTGCTCTTCAACCGAATTTAGATGCCTGTAGACACCTCGATGATTTCCTTTTTTTTTTTTTGTATTTTAGTCAATAAGGGGTATGTGGAGCACAAAGCCTGTGATAAATCGCTTTCTTAAATGATGTTGAGGTGTGGGAGCTCAATTTCAAGTCGGAATACTTAAGGACGACTACCATGTACACCGATCCAAGAACCGGCACTAGAGTACAAAAGCGCTCACTCCTCCGGACAATGTGTCAAGTGTGTGTAAGTAAATAAAGAATGAATAAAATTTACCCTATTTATTTGGTCGCTTTGATGGGCAATCAAACTTTGCTCTTATAAATCCGTCACACGTTCGATAGCGTACAATATTAACGCGATAGCGTTAAAGAGCTCGTTTAGCAGAAATTCCGGCGTCGGTGTCGGCGGTGGCGTCGGTGGTTGTGAGTGAAAAATCATCATCTTGTCCATGACCGAAAAATCGAGAAAGATGCAAATAAAACAAATAATAAAAAAATTCCGGGTCTGAGTGAGGATCGAACCCAGGTTGTCTGCGTGGCAAGCAGGTGTTCTACCACAGAGCCACGCTTCTTTTTTTCCCTTTATTTCCGGTTGGACGTCACACACACGGGGACAAGAGAATTATATTACAATATACGAGAAACATACAAAACATAAATGACAACAGAAAGACACAAACGCCACCACGGCCATCAAGCACTGATAAAGAACATTGCGACTTAAAATTCCTTCATATTAAGCAGAGCTTCTACCCTACCCAAACATGAAGGAACACATTCATTTGTTTTTTCAACCTCTATAAACCGTGCTATACTTTCTTTAAAATAATGTCTCGCTGGTCTCCTGTCAGGGTCACAGTAAAATCCAGCCATTCGAGAGCGCCATATACTGTGCAAGGCAGTCATCATGATTAAGTCGAATGGTAATCCGTCCTCATTCTCTATCGCTAAATACCTGATTCCATGAGGGTCTAACGGAAATTCTTTTTTTAATTGTCCTCTGCAAAACATCCCAAAAGTATACCCCCCTCTCAACAGTGTAGAATATCCGACTGTCTAATCTGTAACCAACCGGAAACAATTGACCACGTTTTTCTACAGAGCCACGCTTCTGCTTGGAATTACATAGAAAAAAAAGCCGGCAGATCCCACGCACTGTGGGAATCGATGTAATGCGAAGCGGCCAGGAAGGAGCAAATCATGCTTTACATAATTTGCATGTCATGTTTTACATGTTACGACCTGTCATTTGTGTTCGTCATGCAGTCACGTCGCGATATACCAATTTTGGTGTATGTCAAGCTAGCGAGCTGGACGCAAGCGCACCATGAGCGTGGCATGTAAATGGCATTGTAGATGACATGCATGCCAAGATTTTCATGTTACCACCTGCCACTTATGTTCGCCATACAGTCATGTCACTCAATACCAAATTTGTTGCATGTCAAGCTAACGAAACGGCCGCGAGCGCGCCATGAGCGTGGCATGTAAATCATACTTTTCATGACAAGTTAGTCATGATTTTCATGATATGACCAGCCATTTATGTTCTTCATACAGTCATGTTATGCCATACCAAATTTGGTATAAATCCCATTAACGATACGGCAAGGAGAGCACAATGTCGTAGGCGGCTAGATAGCTAGATAGATAGATAGATACGCTCAATGTCGCCGAAGTTCGCTAAGAAATGCTTCGCATTTAATAACTTCCTCTGCTTGGAAATGCAGTGAGAATAACCTTCATGCTTTACAAACACATGCGTCCGGTATACAGGCGTCACAATACATGTTATATCGCAGTAATATTGCGTGGTACAAGCGTACATTGCCATCGGGCGTCAGACCATGGGAATATCATGACGACATCGTGGTTCAAAGCCAGCCACCCATTACAAAAGGCACACACGTTACTGCGCGCTTCCCCCCCCCCCCGCGTAGGGTAGCAAACCGGGTACAACCTGGTTAACCTCCCTGCCTTTCCTTTGCCTTTCTCTCTCTCTTAAGACCACGTAGTGGGTGCATAGCAAGTTCGAACAGATTCCCCGCTCATAGTTGCTCGTGGTGTAAAGCATGCTACCCACTACATAGTATGCACTAAGTGATTGAAGTATACACTAGGTACAGAATATCGCTATCGCGTTCAACTCTTAAAGGCGAAGCCTAAGGGTCCCCCCAATTTTTTCTTATTCTTAAGTGGAATAACAAATAGCTTACAGATAAAGCACCAAAGAATTTAAAGCGTAATACATTCCTTAAACCAGCGCCAATCCCGACGGAAAAGGCACAATTAGGCTGTTGCACATGTGAAACTCGCCGCGAACGTTTTATCTTTTCACGGAAGACGACGGTGGCAATGGCTTCACAGCCTACCGTGCGCGCTTGTTTGGTCAAGACGAGTGACGTCACGGCGGCAGTGAGCAGGCCTGAAATTATTTTCTAGGTGGCATTGCTGTAGGGCATCCCACTGACCTCCGCCATTCTCGAGGACAGTGGGACAATCGGTATCGCAAGAACGTAAGCCTCCGGGATGAAGAGGTGTTGGCAGCCGTCTCGCTACGAGAACAGCGCATGCGTAGTGGCATCGTGAAAAAGGCGGAATGCGTGCAACGTCGTCGAAGTGCATCCGAAGGCCGGGATCGCTGAAATGTGGAAATAGCCTTTGTGGAGCGTGCATTCCTTGCAGGGCGAGGTCCGCCTGTACCAAACACCCTACTCCACCACCTCCTTTGTGCACTGACTATTGATAATGTAGATAAATTGCCGCAGCGCTGGGCGAAATAGCACAAAGTGCGTTTCCAGTGCTTCTATGCGGTGCGCGCCGAAACGAAGACCTTCCAGGAATCCTTTTTCTTGAGACTACGCCAGATTGGAACGACCTTCCCGCCCACATCGTCATGTCAACTAATTTTGCTCAATTTAAAACGGCCGTAAAGAGCCATATCTGCTGATTTTAAATGCGAACTGCTGATGTTTTTTTTTCGCTGTTTTTCTTGCTCATCCTTCACGTACTGTCCCTGAGGGGCCCTTGAGGTACGAATAAATGAAATGATTGAAATGCGAGAGGTGTCGGGTTCAATTGGCAGCGCTTATGTGTAACCCACCGGTATAGAGAAGAACACCAACGAGGCACTCGGCGGCTCACGGGTACTCATCTCCCATTGTAGCCCCATAGACATCTGTGAAAGCCACTGGGTTTACCTGAACCCGCCGCAGCTCTGGTGAAATGGCCGAACATTCACCGCTGCGGCGAGAGGCAGAGAATTACTGCCGCTCGTTACCTACCAGTAAAATAGGTGCAACTGCGCTTCCGGCCACGTGCACGGCATAACAAAGTACGCATCCTGTGTGAAACAAAGTACGCATCCTGTGAGAGCACCCATCCTGTGTGAAATTGGCCGCTCGAGACCGCCAGACCTAGAAATTTTATCAGCTTCTTCATTAAGGCTCTTAGATGCCTCACAAAGAGCCAAAAGTGGCCGTAGGAGTCGCCATCGGTGGAGTCAACATCAGTGATGCAAGATAATCATCATAATGTGATGACCTCAACCTCTGAAGTCATTGTGACGCCACAGAACGTCACAGTTCGTGCCGTCATCCCGACGTCATCGTGCCCTTGTTAAAACGTAATAGCACGTGACGTCACAGGATGACGTCGTCACATGAGATAGAGTACGAGTTTAATGAGAGTCCAGTGCAGACGCTGACGTTGGCCCGCGCCACCCGCCTACTCCCACGTGGGGGAGCGGCAGGTCTAGCCTAACGGCCCTGTAGCGGGCGCACTGGACGGGTTGCTTGTATGTAGACCACATATGTGACCGTGGCAGCGGGCATGTTGGCCGCCCTATAAACTTTGAAGGGAGTCAGTAATTACCGCTGCTTGCGCGCCAAATGATGTTCTGAGTGCCGTTGGTAAATCTCAAACAGTGGCGATCAGGCCACTTCACTGCCAGAGAAAGCCGCACGAAGCGCGCATCCAGATACTTGTTCACGGTTCTTCATACTGCAGACTTGGACACATGAAATCTGCAGATATTTGAGTAGTTAGTCAACGAAACAAAAGGTAACGTGAAAAATTTGTCACCTTTAGGTAAAGTTTTGAAGCGGTAGGTTCAAACGCAGGCACACAAGGAAAATCATCACCTCCTGGAATTGCGTCAGAGGCTTTCTACTTTTATGTGACGCAAGTATTTCCTTTTAGCAGCTCGAAATCCGCAACTGAAATTGTAAAGCTTGGTAGGCCCGTACGGAACTCCGCCTTAACCCGTTTTCAGTAAGCAAATGCATGCTTAATGTAGCCTTGGGATAAGCAAGCTTTGCCAAAACATGTTTGTTCTCCGCTTCTATGAAAGCAATAACTGTCTTTGTCAACAACACGGCGAGGTGGGCTAGTTGGTGAACATTCATGTTTGCATGTGTTGCATGAAACCGAGATACTGTTTAGGCATAAGGATCAGGCAACACGTGAAATTGTGGAGGCGTTTCATATTAGAAAAAGGGGCCGTGATTGTGTTAGCCATCCATCCATCCTGTTACATAATAAGGAGTTTGAATTTCTAGATAAGTGAAGATTGTTAGTTTACTATGCTGTTTTCGTTGTCATGGTTCTGAAGGCAGTTAGGCCTCTTGTTCGACTGCGCATGTGCAACATGTTATCTTGTGCTTTTAAATGTTCTGCTGTTCAATAAAAATTCAGTTGTGAGTTAAGCGCTGCCCTGTCAAAATTCTTCGTTATTCTGTCCTCGTTTCATGTGCGCTTAAAAAGCTTTTGCTTTAAACATGAGTCTTTGTCAACTCAGTGTTTAGCGAGGGTTCGGTTATCTCTAAAAAATTTGAAATAGCAGATGTCATTTTCCTTGTCAGTGCATTTTGAAATATCACAGCACTGACGTTCACTCGAAATGCGATTAAAAAGTGATCACGCTACTTGTAAGCAGCTGTTTTGCTTCAATGACAGTAATGCATTTTACGAAGCATGTCTTTGCCAATGTGATCCTGCACATTATTACAAACACGTCAGGTCAATGAACATGTATCGTTACTGAATGAATTGCACGCCCCTAATTAAAGCCCTTTGAAGTGGTACAAGGGGAATATGGGTACCCAGGAAAATGTAGAGAATTACTTGCATTTCAGGAAAACTGAGCGAAAAAAACATGGACAAGGAAGAAACAACAGCACAAGCGCATACTAACAACTGAATCTTTATTCGGAAAACACGAAAAATATAAGGAGCACTAAAACCACTTGTGCAGGTTGGAACAACGATAATGAACTACACGTGCCGATCTAGATACGCAATCTCTGTACTATGTTACGCCACAGAGGGCTTAGCAACACAACTATCGCCGGCCTTGGAAATAAAATAAGCTTCTACAATCTCACGTGTAGTGCGGTCCTTGCGCCGCGCCAGAACTTTCGTTCCTCTGAAACCTGGGCTGCATTTGTGTAATGACAAGCTCGTGGACGCTGTCCTTTCATTGACAACCTGTGGTCATTCAATCTCTGATTAATACTTGATTAATACTTGATTAACTTGATCTTGATTAATACTTGCATTGTGCCCATGCACTGATTTTGCCGACTCCAAAATATGAGCTTTTCAACGCACTGTGCACGGCTTTCGCCCAGCTAAAATTCTTTACTACGCATTTCTCTGCCGTTTTTATAAAAACAGTTACCTGCGTCAGCACACTCTTTGTCGTGAGGCTCCTCACGCTGAATATTCTTTTCAACAGGCAGGCCTTCACCCGATGCGACTTCGGTGTTTCAGCATCACGATCTGTGTCAGATGTGGCCGTTTGAATGTCTCTTAAGGGATTGCATGTCCTCGCGGCTCAGCTTACTCTTGTACCTGTCAACAAGTTTACGCATCTGTAAGGTGCATGCTGAAAAACGCGAATCGCCGGATTTCAATGTTGTCAAAGAGATATAGCTTCGTTTACGTGAATTTAACTGGTTTTCTAAACAAAACCATTTCATGCTTAACGCGGCAAGTGAATGAAGAGGAACGGAAACTTGCGTTACATACGTCGCTTATGACGTCATTCTGTGGCTCTCACAGACCTTCAGAATTTGTAGCGCTATCATGATGGCATATGATGTCATCATCATGAGATGTCATCAGCTGATATCATCGCTTAGTCAAAGGATTCCGGAGGAAGTGCAACACAAGGTGAGAGGCGGAACGCCTAAATTAAATTGGCCAATTGGCACTTAAATTCGCGAAATTACAGGGAGCTAGTACTACATCGTGAGTTACGACTAGGTGAAGTGAGCCACCACCATACCAAAAGGGTTCATCCATCCATCCATCCATCCATCCATCCATCGAAAGTCCATGTCGGTCCAACATCTGTGTACGGTGTCATTCGAGCCTGTTTCATCTCCTATGAGGGCACGGCCTCGGATATTGAAGTGTGCACGAAAAAATTTCTCAGCCTTAAATCGCTGTAAGCAAATTGAAAATCTACATATGTAGCTATGACCGTTATTGTCGAAAAAATTACGCGCAGTTGTCGCAAATGTGGCCATCCCATCCGTTACGAGAATGAAGAAATCAAAGAAGGTAATTTCGCCGAGCCTTAGTCTTTTGCGGGGTTTTGTATAAGGGACCGCTGCAATCCGTAATTTTTTGCAGCTCAAACAATATTTTTATGGCTGCGGGGCAGCCAGAGAGCAAAGGAACTTTCGTGGAAGAAGCCGCAGAAAAGTAATCTAATGGGCGTATAACTGTTGCAGCGTGTTCATGATGGTCGTTGAAATCAGTCACGTTGGAACGGCCGTTGCGTAACTGGTAATTCAGCACATACTTCAATACGTAAAAAAATGCTTTAACTTGCGAAGACCTTTTCAGTTGCGAATATTTTCGTCTGTTGTAAAGCATGAGCGTCTGCAATGTAGTCCACCCAAAAACGAAAAGAAGCCAGAAACGAAAACGGGGTGGCGTGCAGTTCAAAGGAGCCACCTAAGAATGTGAATTTTTTGAGGGGCTAGTTTTTCTTGTGATGCACAACCAAATAAACCGACAGACAGTCAAGCCAACGAAAGCATAAGGGGCATTATTAGTTGTTGCTTGAAATGTAGTGTACTAATTTTGACGTAAACTGAAATAAATTAAAGTCGACGAACGAGCACCCTCTCCGTCGATGGGATTCGAACCCACAACCTTCGAATTACGCACCCGATGCTCACGCGTAATTCGAAGGTTGTGGCTTCAGGGTCCATCCGACGAAAAGGGGAGCTTGTTCGTCCACTTCAATTTATTTCAATTTATGTGAAAATTACTGCACTACAGTTCAAGAAACAACAAATATCGCTCCCTATGTTTCCTTGGTTTACCTGCCTGTTAGCTTTAAAGGAAGCCAACCAGCCAGACACGTACAAACGCCGCAAAACATAAAAAAAAAGTCTCGTCTCGTTACGTCAACTTAGTTCACAGAGCAGGTACGATGCCGAACAGCGCATACAGAAGCGACCAAGTGCATGGCGTCACTTGTACCTTCAACGAACCTTTATCACGAACATTACGATAACCTACCTACTCGAGCACTACGGGCGTGTTACGGAGACAGCGCACACGCTCTGCTCGTCCATCCTTGGCACGTGCCGGAGACTACCAGAATAAATATAACAAAAACTTCCAGAGTTTCTTATGCAGTGACCTAGGGCGAGTCGAAGGTGAAAGTCACTTTCTTTTTCTTCTAAGTCGGCTTATTGACCCTAATCCGAAAGTTTCCGCAGTTGCGGGTTTCCGCAGAACTCAATTGCATTACTTGTGTCCATATGCTTCGAGTTGTCAATAAATTCGACCTCGCGCTGCCAATTGCTAGCTTCCTCGTTAGCTCAATCGGTAGAGCGACCGCCCCGGAAAGGTGTTGGTCCCGGGTTCGAACCCCGGACCAGGACGAATTTTTCGGCAACTAAGAAGTTTTCTTTCTGAGAAATCCGTACGGATTTCCTCTTGGCTTCGTGCTACAATCGGGTGGTTGTCTATTTTCCCCTTCTTAACCCTTCCGCCGCCTTGCGGGTTTCCGCAGAACTCAATTGCAGCCTTAAAGGGCCACTAAACCACCCAGAGGTCGAAATTCAGTTTTGGTGGGGAAGTTGTGCACGAGTGTACAACGAACACGGAGCCGTGAGAATTTTTCGAAACGGTGCCATAATAGCGGAGTTACATGCGTTTGATCATCGAAACGCGGCGATCGCTCCTTTCGCTCTTTCCATCGCTACCCTCCGTTGGTATCCTCTCCCAAAGCCGCTTTGCCCTCTCGCCGAGGCATACGTCATCGCCGACGCGCAGCTCGAAACACCGTCACTTCCGGTTGCCGCGACTCTCCGCACTCCGTGTGCTCCGTCGACTGCGTGCTTGTTGTCTAACCGCTGCTGCCGTGCCGGCCCGTCGAATCGTGCCGGCATGAACCCTGTGTTGCGTGCACGCCTTCAAAGGATCGCCAACATGATGGATCCGTACGGTGACACGCCGTGCCAGACCACCTCCGCACGAGATGAGGAGCCGCCGCCACCGCCTTCCCCGGATCGCGGATGCACGAAAACCATCGCAAAACACCACGCTAAACACAGTTGGATTTAGTTCGCGCAGTTGCGTCACGGGCCGCAGTAGCTGACTCGCATGAGCGCACACGCGGGAAACACGACTGTTACGGTTTTGCTGTCACTCAAGCGTCGCCAGTGCGAAGTCGGCGACGGCGGGTTGGTCCGTTCCGTACGCAAGTAGAAGCAGTGGAAAGATCGGAGAAGTGTTTGGACAAAACAACAGCTTTAATTTAGCTATTGTGGCACGAGCACACTAAATACAACACTTCAGAAAAAACTAACAATAAACAACTAGAATCAAACAATGAGCTTACAAAAATACACAAAATCAGTTAACGCTAAAACTAACAATGGAATGAAATAAAACCGAAGAAACGCGAAAGTCATACGTGTGATGGCCGGCAGCGTTGCGTCCACGACAATCGGATGCGAGAAGTCCCGCAGATTTCTCGCACGACTGCGATGTCGGTGGGTCCGAGTTGCAACGCCGATGTTTCCGGGAGTTAGTGCTTGAAGGAGATCTCAGGCAGGTTGAGCTAACCTGAGATTGAAGTCCCGATGCCTACGTTGCAGACGTGTCTCAACTAGGCGAACGGCTAAGTTTAGGTGGCCAGCCGATACAAAGCGCACACTAAAAACTTCTAGGAAAGATACTCGTTGATCTACTTCTACTCCATGTTTCTCAAGCAACTAGACTGATTAGCAGGGCGATATCCTGCGCTTAAATCCCCTTCGTGTCCCCTCACTCTCTTCCGGGGAAAAAGGGACCATCAACATGGGTCCAATCATGCGCGTTTCATTGTCGCAAACTCTGCCCTCAAAATATTTACGACGCCCCTTTTTAATTAGGGGATGGTTCTCCATTAATCAAACGAGACAACCCGTTTACGGTGACTGCGTAGGCGGCTCGTGCACGTGCAGCTCTTTCCGTGGGAACGCATGCCGAGCGTTTGCAGCCAAAACTTCGGGGCTGCCGTCGCCGCGGTACTGAACAAAGAAAGCAACACTCCCTTCTGCTGCTCTTCGCGGCTCTAAGAAACAACCTTTCACGCCCAAGCCGGTGCGCCGGTCAGCGGGGTGGGTGCGCGCGCGTAATCGGCGTGACGAGGGGGTCGAAAAAGTGGCATCCCGTGACGACAACGAACAACGAGGAGCGCGGCCAGCTGATTGCTGACTTACCGGAAGTCGTAGTTCGTGTGCGACCAATCGCAGATGGCTAGCACTCGACGTCAGATATGCACACCCCTGACGTCAGATATGCACACCATGACGTCACGCTGAGGCCGGAAGGGCTCGGAAAGGAGGAGCGATTGTCTTTTCGAATTTGTGGCGCGCCCGCGGCTTGTAGCGCTGCCGCGTGTGGCATCGTTCATCGTGACGGCATTCTGCACACGATGCGCGTGTTTACTTGACATGTTTGAAAAATATCGGAGGTGGTTTAGTGGCCCTTTAATAGCTGTTTGAGACCTCAGAAATTCGGGCTGTCTGCGAGTTATGAATTTCTTACAAACATTCTTCGCACTTCTCCTCTTCCTAAGCTCGACTTGATCCGCTTGAAAGGCCGAGCATGACATCCATGGAAACTCTGTCTGGTCGGGCTGCAAAAGCCACCTAGGGAATACAAGTTTTGGATGCAACCTGCGCTGATGTCGCTACATTTCCTACCGACCGCTTGTGTAACAGTACAATAATCAAAAAGAGGGGGTAGATCCTTCTACGCTCAAACCCATGAGGGCGCTATTGGCTGCGAGATCGAGCGGAGTCACCGCCTGGCGGCTACTGGCTGAAGCGCGCCTAGTGTGGATTGCTCCTTGCGTTGCCTGCTAGCCACGTCGTGTTTGCATATGCGCGCGCACCATGCATGTCAAAGAACGGTTTGTTGCGTAACGTTAGCGCAAGGTTAATTACTTTTTTATCTATGATTAACACGGTGTACAGAAGCATTTGCGCTGCTCGGCTGCATATACATTGTAATAAGATCGGTGAGTGCAACTTTCTCGAGTGGTGTGTACTGTCGTCGTCGTACCCCTGCGATGGGCAGAATCATTTCACAGTGGGTGCTGCTTTCTGGTTCAAGCTCATCGTAAAGTGTACTTAATTGGCATCGCCCCAAACATCAGCAGTATACAGGGTGTCCCAACTATCATGCAGCACGGTTTAAAAAAAGAATAACTGCGTTATGCGGAGCAGACCTAGTGCATATTGTTCCTAGTATGCTGTAGTAGCCGCCACTAATTTTTTCGTTTATGAGAATTGGTTAATTAGTAATAATTAAATTCCTAACTTCGAAAACACTCACCTGAGTATCAAAATGTCAATGAGGCAGATGTGGGCGTGTTGAAATGACAGCTTTCTGTGCTGCTTTCAACAACGTACTAATTACGTGCTCATTTTTTCCCCGTTAATAAAGAAAGCCCGCGAAATATGAAAAATGGCGCGTGGTTACACTGCTGCGTGCATCAGGACGCAGCGCCCTCAAGCAGTCTCGCTGAGAGGTAGCCAGTGTCAACGAAAAAAAAAAAAACGCGGAAAGAAAAAGATTATGAATCGCGCTATCTGCCACTTCCCGTACGAAGAAACGCGCCGCTTTGATGTTACACAGTTAGGGCAGTTAGGGTGTAATCAGAACAGTGCGCCGGCGGCGTTACGAACTAGAACAGTTGGCCGTGAGATATGGATAACGATAGTGACGTAGAATTGAGCGGAAGCAATCCCTGCGAAATTGCGAGGAGTGTTCTTGGCGCCCGACCTGCACCCTTGCCAATGTGCGAAACACTGTCTCTGGCAAAGAAAAAGACGCAAAGCGGTTGCTTGCAGTAAACTTATTTGAGGGCGCTGCTTTCTTTTGCGGGTGGGAGCGCAGCCACGTGTTATTTTTCATATTTCGCGGGCTTTCTTTATCAACAGGAAAAAATGAGCACGCCATTAGTACGTTGTTGTAAGTAGCACAGACAGATGCCATTTCAACATACCCGCATCTGCCTCATTGACATGTTGGTAATTAGGTGAGTACTTTTGGAGTTACGATTATAATTATGACTAATTAATTAATTCTCATTGTCGAAAACAGTAGTATAAGCTACTACAGCATGCTACGTACTAGGTCTGCTTCGCGTAACGCTGTTCCTCTTTTTTAAAATCGTGCTGCGTGTTAGGTGGGACACCCTGTATAGTGTGTGAATACAGCGTTTTAGCGACTCGGTGGTATGCAAAAACGAGGCTCTGTGTCGTGCACTTTCGCGTTGTTAGGTGTTGTGGGAGAGCACGCGCTGCCATGCTTCGTCTTCCTTGACGGTAGCGCGGCCGGTCTGGCAGCGATGACAAACTGGCCCCTCGGGAGAGACACTGTAGCCTCTTTCGGAGGGCCATTGACCCCGCAGCTAGAGTTACTGTACGCTACCTTTAGGTAGCAGAGTTGCGCATAACTCTTCCTTACGCCGCTCGCGCCGCTATTCGTCGAGTGCCATCACGTGGCGCGAAATGACGTCAAATATTCAAATTCGCGCGGCGAAGCCAACTTTACGTGCCCGACGGCGCGGCGCCCGCGCGTCCTCTGCCCGCGCCGACTAGTTTCCGTCAGGTCCATCGTGATTGCCATTAGCGTTCGTCGAGCGTTTCAGCGTGCGTGCGTTCGTCGAGTGTGTGCTTTGTTTATGGGCCCCATACCTTATCGAAGTGTTCGAAAGTACGTCGTATTGACAGTTGTGCGCTACACATGACTGGGTGTAGTGCACCTAACTGCACAAACCGCACAGGAAATGGGAATGCGCGGTTCACGTGGGCATTTCAAATGAGTTTGAAGCTACTTTTCTGCGCCACTTTTTCGAAGAGTGAAGCAGTGGTGAATGATGGTTAATGACAAATGACACTTTGTCAGTGGTCGCCAGCGTAACCGCACGCGCAATATTTTGTCGACGGCCGCTGATCAGCTGGCATCGGCGGCCAAAATGCATTCTTATTGTCGACCATACGTGCGTGAAGTTTCCTTCAAACGCCCTTCAAGACAAATATTTCTCGCCTTACGTCCAGGGGAGAAAAGCTCGTGTGCATGCTGAAAGTAATCGCGCCGCTTTTCGTTGCAAAGTACTGCTCAGAAAAGCGAACTTTTGAGCTGTTCGATCGTAGCATGCATATGAAAGCTGTGATGGTGGAATCGGCCCCCCGCTTTAAAATTCTCTGTGGACGCGATGCCTGCGATTCACTTATGACACCTATAGACTAACTTTTCAAACTCCTAATTCATATTTCATTGACTCCGTCACCTTTAGTACACTTCATGTGCTTAGATTCACTTTAATTCTCACTTCATTCACATTTGGTTGTGCGTATGAGCCACTGCTCCACGCCCTGCATTGCACGCCGGAATCGGCCGAACGCTGCAAAACTTGTTCTTCGCGTCGTTTTGTTCGCGGGCGCGATCCGTTAGAACCTGTAGCAATATACAGCTTCGCTGTAAAAGTGGGACCTTGCTCAGCGCGTGCGAATAATTCTGCGGCAAGTCGCCCGCACCGGAAAATCGCGCCGTATTTGTCTCCTGCGCGCGCGGCGAGCGGCTTCACTGCACAGCCGTTGAACATAATGGTGGACCTATGCGCAACTATGCTACCTAAAGGTAGCATATACAGTAACTCTACCAGCATCCAGCGCGCGCCGTTCCCCACTTCCCGGCTCGCGGCAAAGGGTACTCTTCCTCGGCGAGGGAAAACAACCCTCGCTGGGGAGAGGGAAACCGGAGGTGGAAGAAAACCAACGAGCAGACGGGGAGACGCGCTCTTTCGTGGCAGCCAGTGACCACGGACGCTTCACCTCTGAGACCCCTGCGAGCCACGGCCATCGACTAAGGAGTAAGCCTTACCTTTCGTTCTCTTCATAGAGCGGACTATTCATCTAAGCGACATTTTACGCGTTATTGCTAACGTAGCCATAAAGTGTTGTTTTGTTGACCTAGCCTGTTGCCTTATTCGCCCGACCCCGTCGTAGCTGCGATGACTCGAGCTACGGGAAGGGGCCGTTGATACGCGCACGGTGCGACTGTGTGCGGCTGGAACCGTAGCTAGGCTTCTGCGCCAGCCGTGCATAGAGCGGACCCCTTCAGTGTATAACTACGGCACTGTAGTTTATCGGTTATGCGGTGAGCTTTACTTGTGCTTAAGATGGCCTTTCATTGTACGGTCATGGTCGCGCTACAGAGAAATACTGCTATCAAGTAAAGTCTGACAGTTCGGTACTCAGTGTCCCCTAAAAAAACAGAAAATGACATGAGACGGAAGTGACAAAACGGAGTTGTCGTGTGCAGCTTTAACATTGCAGAAGCACCCGCGTGCTTAGATTTAGCAACGCTTTAAAGAACCCAGATGTTTAAAAAATTGAAGGACACTTTGTACATTCCAAAGTGTGTACGGCGAAAGCGTGTGGCCATTCGACTGACGATACCATGTCTTTTTTTTTCTTTTACACTCTCAGTGGGATAACACACAAACCGAACGTGCGCGTGTTTTCTTGATTAATTCTTTACCGCGAATCGCACTGAGATGCGAGACTAATCTTCCTCCGTTCGCATGCGTTCGTATTTTCTCGCGCTTTGCGCATCGTACAAACGCCATCCGCGTTCCAGCGCTTAAATTGACGGACCCTTTGTAAATTCCAAAGTGTGTTCCGCGAACGCCTGTGTTCATTGGGACGGCGTCGGTCAGAATGATTCCAAACGCTGGGCACAGCGACGCTACGCAAGCAAAGCGCGAGCACTGTAGAGTCCGACGCGACCGGTGTCCCTTCGCGCACCCCGGCGGCCACCTGGCTCCGTGCCAGGGCTCAGACGGACCGACGGCACGGACAGACGGGCGACCGGGCGGACGGACGGACACGGACGGACGGATGGACGGACGGACACGGACGGACACGGACGGATGGACGGACGGACGCCGGACGGACGCCGGACGGATGGACTGACGCCGGACGAATGGACAGACGCCGGACGGACGGGCGGACGGACGGACGGATGGATGGACGGACGGATGGACGGGCGCACGGACGGGCGGACGCACAGACGGACGGACGGACGCCGGACGGACGTGAGCATGAGACATTAAAGGCTTTCGCCTTAAAATTAATCGAGATGGAGGGCCTTACATTTATGGCGTACAATTTCATGCAAAATCTCATCTTTTTTTTTTTGCATTATCCTGTGCGTTGGTGTGGCATTGTTATAGATTCATGGAAGGTATCGGACATTATTCGTTTGAAAAAAAGAAAACATACTTGTCCCATAAAATAACCGGACCTTCGTTGCATCACTGTCTTATAATCAATCGATGACAGCTCATTGCTTAGCCTTTTTATACAGTTACTGGAGCAAGAACAAATGCGTACGTGTTAAACGTCTCCGTAGCGCTAAACCGATGTCAGTCACGTTGCTTTCCCGACTAAGCTTTTCAACTGTCGTACATTTCGCGGAGAAGTGAATAAGGTAAAGAACTGCGTATGCGTCTTCGTGCGAACAGTGTTATTGAACTCGTAAAACAGTCATACGGGCTTTCTTTTTCTAGTATTCAGATGAGCAAGATGTTAAGTAGTTCAGTCGCTCTGCAGCAGTGCGTAGTAGGCGGTACAGAATCTAAGCACGTACACATAAAACGACAAAAAAACGTCATATATTGTGAAAGCGTTGACTGTTACCCAGCGCTTCTCTAACTAGTAATAGTAACATTGGATCGGCTTCGTGCATCGATTCATCAAGAGGAGCCTAGATATAACCAGTAAGCTGCTGTCAACGCATTTTATTCGCCAATAATCGGCTCAAACCGCTCACAGAGAAGCGCAGCTGTGTGAATTTGTATGCGCGCCGCCAACCGCCTAACCACACTACCGCGGCGACGGTGATGCCACCTATAGCCAAGGGCGTCCGCAGAACTTTTTGCAGAGGCGTGCATCCGCAAGGATAGGGGGGGAGAGGCAATGTGGCTTTTCTTTCACTGCTATGACATGACAGCCAAGATTAGTTGACATTGTGTAACGTGGGAAATTGAATGACAATCCTGAAGGTCAGGACCTGAGTGCGCTAATGAAGCTATGTAGCTGATTGCTACTGCATAGAAAAATAGTATCTGAAATTCCAAGGGTGGGCAGCCGATCCCCCTTGCACCCCCCTCCAGACGTCCATGCCTATAGCCCGATCTCGGAGTATGGGACTCATCTTAACCAGCTTAATAATCAGCCTGAGGCGGCCTCGACAGTGCCAGGAGCTTTCGTCCATCTCCTCGTTAGTCCAACGTCTGATTTATGTTATCGCAAATCAGTTCTGCGCATTCCTCGAGGTGGCGAAAGCTTTAATGCAGCGAAATCGACAACCAACCGTTCGTAGCACGAAGCCACAGGAAAATGTATACGGATTTCTGAAAAGTAAGGCTTCAGAGTTGCCGAAAAAAAATTAAGGCAGCTTCACCCCATAGTGGTGCCAATCCTGAAGGAAGTGCGGAGCTGGGCAGCCTTCTTTGTTTCTCTTCGGCTTTCTTTTAGATGTGAAGCATCTTATGGGGAAGCTTAATCCGGTGGTGGTGGTGGTGGTGTGCCGCGTGCCCTCCCTTACTGCGCATGCGCAAACCCTTTAAAAAATAAATAAATAAAAAACTCCTTTCCCCCCTCTCTCTCCTCTAGGCACCCTCCCCGCGGCAACCACATCCTCACTGCACATGCGCCTCCCCTCCTCTCTCCCCTCCTACGCTCCCCCCCTCTCTCCTCTAGGCATCCCTGCCCGCGGCGTCCACCTCCCCACTGCGCATGCGCGTCCCCCCTCTCTCTCCTCTCCTACGCTCCCCCCCCTCTCTCCTCTAGGCATCCCTGCCCGCGGCGTCCACACTCCCACTGCGCATGCGCGTCCCCTCATCCCTCTCCTACGCTCCCCCCTCTCGCCTCGCGAGGCCGACGCAGGCAGCGTCTGCTAGCGAGTTTCATGGTTGAAAAAACCGACTGCTCGCGCTGCACAACCGTTCACTGGCCACTCCGTATATATGGCGATGGATTTTGACCTGCAATGTGGTGCCGGTCGGAGATTTCTCCTGTGCGTTGTTGAACAATGAAAATTCGCAGCGTGCGCGTTAACTAAAAGCGGACTGCGGGTCTCTGTGTCCAGTCGGAGTCTTCTGTCTCTCATTGCCCATTAGCAGAGTTTGGCATGTTCCAGTAGGAAACACCACTCCATCACTGCGTGCTTTGCGCCTCCCAAGTTTTCTCTCCTGCGCAACGCTGCGATGAGCGCCAGCGTCAACGCCGCCGCCAGTGTAAGCGTTAGTGCCCGCTGCTTCACATCTACACATGGTTCCCTTTAGCGGGAGATGGTGTAATTTTTTTTCTTTCCTCCTCTGTTTCTTTCTTTTTCTCAATTTCGATTTTTTTCTGTCTTTTTATTCTCTCTATTTCTATTTATCTATTTCTTTACCTTTCTTGCTATTTCTATTTTTTCTTCCTATTTTTTCCCTTCCTATTTTTTTAAATGCGAAGCATTTCTTAGCGAACTTCGGCGAGTTCGAGCGTATCTATCTATCTATCTATCTATCTATCTATCTATCTATCTATCTATCTATCTATCTATCTATCTATCTATCTATCTATCTATCTATCTATCTATCTATCTATCTATCTATCTATCTATCTATCTATCTATCTATCTATCTATCTAGCCGCCTATGACTTTGTGCTCTCCTGGCCGTATCGTTAATGGGATTTATACCAAATTTGGTATAGCATAACATGACCGTATGACGAACATAAATGGGTGCTCATATCATGAAAATCATGAAAATCATGAATAACTTGTCATGAAAAGTATGATTTACATGCCACGCTCATGGCGCGCTCGCGGCCGTTTCGTTCTCTTGATATACAGCAAATTTGGTATTGAGTGACATGACAGTATAACGAACATAAATGACAACTGGTAATATGGAAATCATGACTTGTCATGTGTGACATGATTTGCATGCCACGCTCATGGCGTGCTCGCGGCCGTTTCGTTAGCTTGAGATACACGAAATTTGGTATTGAGTGACATGACTGTATGACGAACATAAATGACAAGTGGTAATATGGAAATCATGACATGTCATGAGCGACATGACTTGCATTCCACGCTCATGGCGCGCTCGCGGCCGTTTCGTTAGCTTTTTATATATACACCATATTTGGTATTGAGTGACATGACTGTATATAATGAATATAAGTGGCAGGTGGTAACATGAAAATCTTGGCATGCATGCCATCTACAATGCCATTTACATGCCACGCTCATGGTGCGCTTGCGTCCAGTTCGCTAGCTGGATATACACCAAAATTGGTATTGCGCGACGTGACTGTATGACGAACATAAATGATAGGTCGTAGCATGTAAAACATGACATGCAAATTATGTAAAGCATGATCTGCTCCTTCCTGGCTGCTTCGCATTACATCGATCCCCAAAGTGCGTGGGATCTGCCGGGTTTTTACCTTTCTATCTCTTTCTGTTTCGCGCTCGCTTCTTTTTTTTTCTATTTTTATACGTCGTTTTGCCTACGTTACGTCAAGCCCACTAGTTGTTATGTGTTCTTTTTTTTGCTGATGATGATGTGATCATCATCAAGGCGCTCGAAGAACAAGAGGAAGAAGACTTCTTCTTAGATTGTAGAGCGCTTTTTTGCGTGCTGGTCACTTCCGAAGGTGTCGATCTTGTTGACGAAACCAGAGCGCGTCGGTATATTCTTTTCTTCGTTCATGTAACTGATAAATTCGATTAAGATTAGTCCTATATTGTTCCCGCCATTGTCAGGGCTCCCTCGTTGCCTGAACAGCGCACGAAGCATTGGCAAGTCATCGTAGAACGAAGATAAACAATCAGCAACTTGCAACCTGGGACCATAGGTCGGCACTTTAAGGGAGTACTCACTCAAACTCACTCACCACAATTTTTTCAGCCTTCGCACTCACTCACGTTCACACTCACGTCCACTCACACTCATGAGTACTCACTCACGTTCACACTCACCTCCACTCACACTCATGAGTACACACTCACGTTCACACTCACGTCCACTCACACTCATGAGTACTCACTCATACTCAACTCATCACGTTCAAATGAGTGTGAGTGAGTGTGAGTTGAGTGCACTCATGAGTGAGTGTGCCGAGCTCCACAGGTCGGCACTTTAACGGAGTACTCACTCAAACTCACCACAATTTTTTCAGCCTTCGCACTCACTCACATTCACACTCACGTCCACTCACACTCATGAGTACTCACTCACGTTCACACTCACGACCACTCACACTCATGAGTTCTCACTCACGTTCACACTCACGTCCACTCACACGCATGAGTACTCACTCATACTCAACTCACCACGTTCAAATGAGTGTGAGTGAGTGTGAGTTGAGTGCACTCATGAGTGAGTGTGCCGAGCTATGCCTGGGACTGGTTTCGTTATCGTGCCGAACAGGACATGGCAGATGGAACTTACGGGATCATCGACAGATGGCGCTGTACATTTTTAATATGCCCTATTGCTTACAGCATAGGTATGGAATAGAAAACTCTTTGGAGCAATGGGAGGCACTCCTCGCTAGCTCGGACCAGGAGGTGCAACTAGCGCTTCTGGACCACGTCCGGCTAGAGGCCAGAGGCAGTGGAGCCTTGGACGTGGGACCTCCACCATCTAGCTCCTAAACCCCTTCCCTTTCCCTCAATAAATGTTTTTCTTCTTCGTTTTCTTTTGAGAAATCCGTGTAGATGTTCTAGTGGCTTCATGCCACGGCCGGCTGGGGGATAAGCTCCCTTTCTTAAACCTTTCGCCACCCTGTGGGATTTCGCAGAACTTATTTGCAACCATATTAATCAGACGTTTGACAGGAAAGCTCGTAGCACTTTCAAGGCCTCCTCCGGTTTGTTATTAAACGGTTGAGGAGGTGTTCCATAGAGCCCTCCTCCGATTGAGCGTAGAGGATTTTACCCTTCCTTTTGATGATTCTTCTATTGCTCAAGCGCACTGGTCGGCAAAAAAGTTGGAGCTCACTCAGACTCAATCAGCAAATATATATTTGCTCTGAGGGCTCACTAGGACTCAGATTCACCAAAGTTTTCCTCAACCTTATTCACTCGAACTCAGACTCACTAAACGTTTTCTCAACAGGATTCACTCGGACTCAGGCTCACGGCTTGACTTCGGTCTGAGTGAGTCTGAGTGAGTCGACTCGTGA
This sequence comes from Rhipicephalus appendiculatus, assembly GCA_030522465.1. Lineage (NCBI taxonomy): Eukaryota > Metazoa > Arthropoda > Arachnida > Ixodida > Ixodidae > Rhipicephalus > Rhipicephalus appendiculatus. Next base: position 42,110 of record JALIZH010011765.1, read on the forward strand.
GTCCGTGAGCGTAAAACTAGCTTTTTTCGATCTTGGTGTTGACGATCTTCAATAACAATATGAACGGTGCTCTACGATACGCCTTTTTGATTTTATACTTTGAAATACGAGTTATCAGTAATCCAGCAATTTAGTAAGGACCTTTTTATGAAATACCGGACTCACACGAGATATTTTGATGAAGCACTTTCCGTGGAAGAGATTGCGGGGGGGAGGTCACGGCACCCGTCCCCATTCACGTTTCTGACCAATAAATATTTAGGTGGCGCATGAACGTGAGAGCGTTGAGATATGTATGAATAGACTTGAGCGTATGCCTAAGCCGATATCAGGCCGATGGTAACGCTGAAAATGAGTAGATAGGACCATAGGTCGGGAATAAAAGGTGGAGCTCACTCAGACTCACTCAAGAATTATATTTTGCGCTTAAGTGTCACTCGTACTCAGGCTCATCAATATTTTCCAAAACCGGGCTCACTCGGACTCAGACTCACCAAAAATGTTTTCACCCGAACTCACTCGGACTCAATCTCACCACTCAGACTCAAGACTCACAGGCCGATCTGTGGATCTGAGTGTGGGTGAGTCTGAGGGAGTTGACTCATGAGTGAGTTTGCTGACCTATGCTCAAGCGGTCGGTCGGAAATGTAGTACTATCAGTGCAGGTTGTCTCCAAAAGTTGTATTCGGGGGTGGCTTTCGCAGCAGGACCAGACAGAGTTTCCATGGATGGCATGCCCGGCCGTTCAAGTGGATCAAGTCGCGCTTAGGAAGATGTCAAGTGCGAAGAATGTTTATAAGAAATGCAGAACTCGCAGACAGCACGCATTTTTGAGGTCTCAAAGAGCTTTTGAGGCTTCTACGTGGGCTGTTTGGTACGATTTCATTTCGTTATGTTCCTATTGAGGTGACTCACAGATATGTTGGTGAAACCCATTGGTGTTACGTAAGGTCTCGGCATGATGTCGCTGGAGCGTAGAGCTGCGGTGAAAAGTTCGCAGTCCCGGTAAACACAAGAGATTGAGGAGAAAACCCAGAGAAAGATAAATCCGATGGCGTTAGGGAGTTTGTCGCGATATAAGGAATCTAACTCCCCTCCTGTTGATGGACGATGCTCATTCTACTCGGCCGCAAGAAAGTCCCCGTAACTGAAACTGAACTTTCTTGACACACAACCGCAGCGTACTGCTCTAGTGTTGTCTGCAATCAGTGATGAAAGCTTTTTCTTTGTGTTCTTGCTAATCCATGAGGCATTCTACCGTAGACGTCTCATATCGTCGTACACCTGCAAGAATTAAATCCGCCGTTCGAGTTGTTTTTGTCTGTCACCGCCATAGGTCGGCGAACTCACTCATGAGTCGACTCACTCAGACTCACTCATACTCAGATCGAGCCATGAGTTTGAGTTTGAGTGAGTACGGGTGAGTAATATTTTGGTGAGTCTGAGTCCGAGTGAGTCCGGTTGAAGAAAATTTTCATGAGTGCGAGTCCGAGTGCATTCGGCGCAGGAAAATTTTGGTGAGTCTGAGTCCGAGTGAGTCCAAAGCGCAAGATATATTTCTTGAGTGAGTCTGAGTGAGTTCTACTCTTTATTGCCGACCTATGGTTACCGCACAACTGTTCGCACCATGTCAAGGCGAAAGCCTTAGGCCCGTATTCACAAACGAAACTTATCCTTAACTTATGACTTAAGTAACCGATCGGCACTTAACGCGTTTCACAAACCAATCTTGTACTTAAGGTAAACTTAAATCGGCACTTAAGTACCAGAAAGTAAAGTACAGCTACTGGCTACCTTAAGTTCTACTTTCGCCGTTTTTTCGTCAAACAACATGGCCGACCACTACGGCTGTGTCGCCAACTTCGCCAATTTTGCTGGCCGTGTGGAAGAAATTACGCAGGATGAAGCATATCATTACCCGCCGCGGTTGCGCCAAGTTCTCAGGGATCGGCAGAATCCAATCGAGGCGTATGACTTGGGATTCCTGCCGCAGTACCGCTTTTCCAGGCTTGTGGTGCTACGCCTGTTGCAAATGCTGCCACTGGGCCCAAAGAACAACGAACGCGATCAAACCGTTCCGCCACTGCATGCCGATGACATGCGTGAAATATATTTGAGAGGTGAGGTTCTTTCGCTTGTTTCATTAAACAGTTTTAGTCAGGCGTCCGCAGCAGCTCGGCAGACGCAGGGTTTGATGGCAGCTCACGTCCGTAGAACTGCTGCGGGCGCCCAACCACATATATTGGCAGCTTGCGTCAGCGGAACAGCTGTAGACGCCGGAATAAACTGTGTTACGGAGCAAGTGAAAGACGCTCACCTGTTAGTTTTTTTAAATTATTGGTTCCTTTCATATGGCAAGACTCCCATTATTAAAAAGAAGGGAACGCACCCGGGCGCTCTGAAAATAAAAGAAGTTAGAGAAAAACGCCAAACGCTGAAAAACAGAAAAAGAATCCAAGGAGCAAATTGCACGTATGGTAACGAAAAACCGGCTCGCATTGCATGCGATATCTCAGCACAGTAACAAACACTTGTAGACGACAAAATAACCGCGAGTTGTGACGACCACTTTATAGCGACGGCTGCTGAGCTGTGGCTGCTTGTTGTGGCCAGACGAAGGCTTAAAACTGACAAAAGCCGGGAATTATTTATTCCGCCTCTTACGAAGTGTACCTTTATAAAGACTAGAACATTTACGGCCAGTGTTCCGCGAAAGTTACAGTTATTTATTGGTGCTTTATTTAATGATACAAGCCTAAAAATTTCAATAGCCTCGTTCCCAGGAGTCGTACTTATCCAGAAAAGTGTTACTTTCATAAGTGATCCTTAAGTGGAGTTTTTGAAACTTTCCCCAAACTTAACTCAAACTTATACTTTCCTCATACTTTCATAAGTGTAACTTATCGCTCAACTTAAGTTCTGTTCTTGAATACGGGCCTTAGACGCCTTATCAAACGCGGAAATCAACCGTCGCCGTCAACGCGACTGACGCAAAAGATCATCACGTGATCACATAGCCATTTTACGTTGTTATCACAAGGCGTCATCAGGATGGCACATATCACCGAAAGTCGCGCCGCCATGACGACGTCAATGTGACGTCATCATACGACATCGTCGCCTGGTTAGACGTGGACCGATCACGGAGGCTATGCAAAACCCGGTGAGGTGCATAAAACTTGCAGTGCCTCCGAACCTGTCGGCGGTGCAAAATTAGGTTACGTGCAGAAACTTTCGGAGAGTGGTTGAGACAGGTCAATAGATCGACTGAACGAAAAAAAATTTTGCTACTTGCACTAGTGGCGCAAGACTGGAAACATAAGCGGAGCTAGCGTTTTACTTAGCAAAGTTTTGCCAGTAATGCCAAGCTTCTGCTCGAGGTGCTAAGTTTTTGCTAGCAGTACTAAGTATGACTACAGAAGGGCGTCTTGCTGGGCGAGTTGGTAATACGACATCATAAATGTAGCGCAAGAAACACGGACACAGAAAAGGAGCACACATACACAGCGCTGACTATAAACTGAAATTTATTGAGGAACATACACACATATATGCTCAAGGAACTAGACACTTGATGAAAAAAAGAATAAAAATAAAAAAATAAAATAAATAAAAGAAGTATTTAGTGACTAGCGATCAGGTGATCTACTTCGATAGGGTGCAACACTATCGATGGCCTCGCGACGCATGCATCCCCACATCTGTAGATAAAGAACGCTTCTTCAATTTCTCGCTCCATCTTTTCGTTAAATCTTGCGAGCACACTTGCTTCCGTCAGCCTAGGCGCGCAGTCGCAGTCCCTGCAGTGGAGCGACAGGTTCGAGCATGGTGGTCCACCCAAAGAGGCCCTGTGGTCAAATAATCTATTATTTAAGCAGCGCTCTGTCTGCCCGACGTCGCTCTTCCCACAGGACAAAGGCATGTTGTGGACCACTCTCTTACCACAGTCAACTAACTTCTCTCGATGCTTGATGTCGCACCTGTGGTTCTCCCGACCTTGCCTCTGCAACATGTCTAGCCACGTCTGTGACTAGACGTGGCTAGACATGTCACGTGACTACACGTTGCGTGATGTTGTGACTATATTCACATGACCAGCTGTTACGGGATTTATTTATGGCGGGAACATTTCGCGTGACTAGATGTTCCGTGATGTTACGGAATTTTCAGTCACCTGATTACTTATGCGACGTTAGGAGGTTTTTAGTCACGTGACTAGTTGTTACGTGATGTGAGTTGATTTTAGCCACTTGACCAGTTATTAGGTGATCTTACCTTATCTTTAGTCGCGTGACTAGATTTTACGTGATGTTACGTGATGTTACGCGATGTTTAGTCACTTAACAGACTCGCCCGCCATAGCTTTTTAATCCACGCCGGACAAATTGGCGCACGTGTTGTGGGAGCGAAGCAGAAGTTAAAGAAGACGATGCGAGTGCGTACCGGTTCATGATGATGATGATCCCTGTTCGCGCCGCCAGGCGCAACGAAAAGGTTAAAGAGCTCCGCTCCTAAAAGAAAGTGCCTTTCGCCTTCGACTCACCCTATAAAAAAAAAACTCCGTTTCACAAGCTGTTGGCAGTACAGTGGAAGGTACGTGCGCCCTCAGCCAATCACGACAGAGCGCACTATATAATTGTGTTCCTACGCGAATGTCGCTTCCGTGAATCTGACAAGTGGCCCCGCCTGCGTGGCAAAATGTGTACTATACTAATTAACTTTTTAATTTTGTAGCAGGTGGCGCTTGACACCATCTTGATCTAAATCTTGATCATCTTGATCTGTTCTGTTTATTTTCGGACGGGCCGACTTCCGTTCCAAAGGAACTGGCTTTGTCTATTAATATTTAGTGTGACTTGTTCCTATGAATTTTCGTTACATCAGAGCTTTTTTAAATTGTTTACGCCACGGGTATAGAAAAAATATTTACTTTAATCATTCAATCAATCAATTTTAGTGAATCATTGAGTCAATTAAGGAGTGAATCATGGAATCAATCAATCCGATGCTTTATTTGCCGACATAAAAAATGTTTGTCTTTTTTTTTATGTTTGCTACTATCACTGCAACAGTACTGAATGATCCCGTCCCGTACGCACCACTCAATGATTGCCATGAGGTCGTTAGGAGGGCTCACATCTCGTCATCACAACTTGCATTTGGCGTCGCAGCTCCGCAAAAACCGGCGGATACTTTGCACAATGCGCTTCACTTCTATGAAAAATGCGTTCCGAGAGCGTTCCTTGTACTTGAAGCCACGCTATTTCAGCATCCTCTGCATCGTCGTTGTGGACACGGTCGGTAGCGTCTCGACCTCTTCGAAACGATGCAGCACCTTGGCGATGGGTGGAATTTCACCTCTCTCAAAAAAGACGTACACCACCCACCGAAAGACGCTCAGGTCAAAATCGTCCAGCTTCTTCACCCGATCACGGCCTTTCCAATAAAACGCTTCGTCGGTGGTAGGACTCTGCCCGCGTTCCCCGCCAGCGCCTTCCACCGATAGAGCGTTCGCTCGCTCACCTGGATAGGTTTTTCCGTCCTCTTGCTGAGTGAATTCAAGCTTGCACTTTCCCCGCACTCGACGCGAAGCGCTAGCGTTTAAAGCTATCTGCTTCGCCAGCTTGGGAAAATCACGCACACTCGATGGATGGCTCACCGGCGACAGTTTGTGGGACGCGTTGCAGACACACGACCAACTCGGGCGACGCCATGTTGCCGAAAAGCGGCGCATCACCACCTCACAACAAGCCTCCGCTCAGCCAGGTCCATGCGGGCTTTTTGTATTAATTTCACGAATTATTAAAAACACTTTGGACGCTTTAAAACATCAATCCGTACCATACTGTCACGTTATGCGTTTGTGGTGTGCAAAATAGATCTGGATTGCTAAAATAGTTGAGGGACTATTTGCTGTGTTCACACCGCCCTGATTGGACGAGAGAGCTCTACCTTTGGCTACACTGCCAACAGCTTGTGAAACGGAGTAGGTGAATGCATAAAAAACTCAGCAAGTTTTTTTAATGATTATTTATTCTGGTAGCCTCCGGCACGTGCCAAGAATGAACGAGGAGAGGTGATTGGCCGCTCCGTGTGCGCTGCCTCTCTAGCACGCCTGTAATGCTCGAGTAGGTAGGTTATCGTAACGTTCCTGATAAAGGTACGTTGTAGGTACAAGCGACGCAATGCATTCGATCGCTTCTGTATGCGCTGTTCGTCCCCCCTCCTGCTCCGTTAACTAAGTTACGTGACGAGACGAGGCTTCTTTATGTTTTACGGCGTTTGTACGTGTCTGACTGGTTCGCTCCTTTGAATGCAACAGACAGTTAAGCCAAGTAACGGATAGGGAGCATTATTTCTTGTTTCCTTAACTGTAGCGTAGTAATTGTAACAAATTGAAATGAATTAAAGCGGACGAATGAGCTCCCTTTGTTTTGTAGCTAACGACTGTGCAAGATGGCTTCGCTTG